>UCOK01008700.1:0-146048 GCA_900474325.1 Synergus umbraculus | reverse complement strand
ATATATATATATATATATATATATATTATACACTGCGTTTTGATTACCCGTGAAATAGAATAACAAGTAGTTCTTTTAGATTCTAGAGATGCAACAATCAAGGGATGAATTTACAAAAGCAAAGTTTGCAGAAAACGACACAAGTCCTCGGTGTAAAGACTTTCCAAGAAAGCATTATTCAAAGAAAGAATTAAGTATTTTAAGCGAAGACAGTATTACGTGGCATCCAACTTCTGAGGTGAGTTTCTAGGAACATTCATTCTTACTTGAAAAACTGATGATAATATTGTATTTTATTTTACTTACATCTTTTTATTTTTCTAAGATCAAATTCTCTGAAGGAACTTTTTAAACAGCAGAAACTAATTTCTAGATGCAATACATTTTCAAAATTCACTTTCCTTAAGACTAAAATATTTTTTTTTATTTATGATTTTCTTTAGTTCTTTCAATTAATTTTTTTGAACATATTATCTTTTTCATATCAAGACGTCATCTGGACGGGAAGACTTAAACTATTTCGATACACACTACCTACAGTAATTTGTGATTGACCAGCAGCTAAAAATTCATTAGAATTTTGATATTAGACCTACATTTGCACAATTCATCCAACAGTTGAATGCAATTAATATATACGTTCAGAACGTACGTTACGGGACGAACGTTATGTATATATGTAGAATTAATTATTATAAAAAATTACTTGTTTTTTTTATTCAAACGCGAACTTCTTCACAGACTAGTGTTCACGATGAAAGTGAATATATACCAATCCCTCAGAAGACAGTCGCAAAAGTGGAACAGCCGAAAACGAAACCTCCGTGGAAATGACCCAACCTTGACAGGGTTTTATCCTCTGACGAAGGCATCGATACGGTTGATTTTACCTTACAATTACAGTAATTACATTTCAGTAACAGTAAAATTTATATTTTTATACGCCTTTTTTATAAAACGGGAAATGTTTTTAATAAAATGATAGCTTGGATGTTTATAGAATAAGTAATTAAAATTGACTTCTTTTATAATTTTCTATAGACTGTAGCTTAAATATTTAAATATTATTATAGAAATAAGTACAAAAATAGTTAGAGAAAATAAATTATTCTCGAAGTTTCGATATTCTATCGTACAAATTTTATAAACAATCAGTGTTAGTATGTAGAGGAAAAGGATGCCAGATAAAGCTTTGGCAGTTTGATATGTAAATTTATCTGCCGTAGTCAGAATCTCACTCTTGCTCGTGTTCATTTAGCAATAATTAGATTATAACGTGTGTCTTCCACATTATGAATTACTAAAAATACAATTTTTATCAGCTTGAACGTGATGTAAAGAACAAACAAATTTCAATGAAATAAATATTATAATTGAACTCGTAAATGAATTTTTATTTTTTGAATGGTAAATTTATTCGATTTTAAAGTATAAAACGTTTCAAAAATGTTTAAGAATAAACTTATATTATAATTTCAGAATTGCTCATATCTATTAATTGCAATAATTTTAAGGACACCTATTGCAGATATTTACATACAACATCTATTCTTCAAGGGAAATATGAATCACGGGTATCCTAATAAAACAATAAATGTCATCCGGTGTCGAAAATATGGTACTAGCAAAGATATCTTTGGTACTAGAAGGTCAAGATACTTAAATGTATTTTAGTTTTTCAACCCTGGAAGAATATGTTGGAAAATAAATGCAGAACTGGCGTCAAAGTGAAAATAGTAAGATAAGCCGAAAATAATCATTCAAAGAAAGGGTGTGATGAGTAAGCGGTTCGTAAATCTATTTAGATAGGAAGTACAAAAGGAACATTTATATGTGCGCCACGTCCTATTCACGAGATGGTATTCCCGATTCTAATTCGCTACACGCAATACTCAAGAATAACAATGTCGATTGTACACAGATTAAGAGAAAACACTTAGGGATTTAATTTTTAATTCCAATACCTTCTTTCTAAATTTTAAATTAGTATTCAAAGGAAATATGGGCCCTTTATAACTTCAAAAAAAATTCTATTAATAGATGATCTTACAGATAATGAGGAATTGATAAGCTTTTGTGATTCCAATTGTTGGATGGTCTCTCTAAAAATGGAAATAACAGGAGGATTTGACAACTTTTTTTCAATTTATAAAGTAATTGATTGAATTCACCCTAATTTGCAGATTTTTTAATTTCTTTAGAATTATTTTAGCTTCTTTTGACTTCATTCCAGTTGTCTTCAATTCTGTTGAATTTTTCCTAATGACTGAAGAAGGAATAAAAAGTTGAATACATTGATTTAACATAATTCAATATTGAAAATAAAAAATGATTTAAATTAATATAGAGACTTTCATCCAATTACTTCCGGCAAGGATGCATTATCAGAAATAAGAATGGAAATAGTAGAAAAGCTGATATGGGCTTTATCTTTCCGAAGTTGATCGGATTGTTATTTGTATCCAAATGAGCAATTTACGTATTCATGGGATGCGGGGGAGTCAGTTTGTATAAGTGTGGCGTATAGTATAGAATAAGTTAACGATTGAAAACGAATGAAAGAGCACGAGGAATGAAGAATGCAAAGGGAGGAATGAGATAGTGGTCACCCCCTCTCGAGTCGAAGTTGTTGGTGATGCTTCTTCTTTTTTAAGTTTGCTTCAGTCGGGTTCAGACTTACAGCTATAGGCAAGAACCTCTTAAACGATAGTGGCTCGTGCTACGGCATGAGAGAGAGCACGCGACGATTATGACTTCGGAGATAAAGTGTACAAACTTTTTTATTGTTACAAGTTTATTAATAATCTCAATTTGTATTAGCAATGCAAGTAGTAGGTGGGCTAGTGTTGAGGATAAGACCAAGTGCCCAACAGTTAAGGCTATTAGGAATTTTGATATATCAGAGGTAAAATTTCAACAAATAATAATTTTTTTTAACTAAATAATTACTATTGGAAGCTTCTTAAGTGGAAATTTGTTATGTGTTAAATTTTTGTATTTATTTATTCGACGACCAGAGATTCTATATTAGTACTTGGGATACCGGATGTGGAACCAGATACAGAAGATGCGAATATAAAATGCGGGAGTTGCAAAGTGCAGATTTAAATTGGGCACATCTTCAAATTATTTTTACTTTACTTTTTTCTATTTGAAATGCTTATAATTATAAAATAACATAAGTATTTATACTTTATAAAATAATATATTTTAAAAAAACATCCGAAATGATTTATCTGTTTTGAGTAAAATTGTGAGCCAGGTATAAGTTCCAAATTGAAACTTAATGGTTTTTAAATGTATTTGACCTTTCTGATTCTTACCTAGAAAAAATTATCTATGAAGAATATCGAAACACTAAAAGGCTCTTCAAGTTGAATAGAAAATTATCTAGTATGATTCACATTTCTTTTTGTTATCTATTTTATTTTTTATTAAATGTAATAATTAATAATAAATAGATATTTTTATAAATTAATTATTAATTTTTTTTTCTATTGTTTGCATTATTAATCGTTCTTTAAAATTGCATCATAAATTAGTCTCTGATAACGAATGAGTAGCACTCTGCTACTAAATATATTTCTGGACCAGATGTGAAAAGTGTTTTTAGCTCCCCTTTGTTTTTGATCGACAGCTTTCGATGTTCCCAAGTGAACACTTGTCAAAACTATACTTGATGCATGAGAAAGATGTTACATATGGTCTCAGAATACTACTATAGATAATCGTAAAAAAAATGCCTTGTAAAATTTCTATATTATGTAAACATTCTCATAATGGCTCATCACTTTCAGTTTTTATTGCATTCATATTGAAATTTGTGTGTCTTCTTTTACTAGGTGTATAAACAGCATTATTCTCAGCTCCACAAGTTAGAGACTCACATTATTTAAAAACTGCTAATTTTCATTATAAACTTATTAGAGTTACACAATGATCATTTCCGCAGGAAATTCAAAAGTTATTGACGACACATTTATACTCAGGATACGCGTTCAAGATAATACATATTCATTCTATTTATCTTAACAGCTATTTTGATACGTTTCCTTGAATTAAAATTGTACGAGAAAATAATTTTCATCACTGAAAATAATTAATAAAAATAAAAACAGGGTAAAATTTTCTATAAAATCAAGGATATTTTTACTGAAACAGTGTATTTTCTTAAATTAAATCATTTTTTCTCTATTTTACTTCCAATTTTTTGTATAATTATTTATGTATTTTGTAAGTAATTTTTCAAAATATTCATATTGCGTTGGCGAGAAAGATAAATAGAATTGCAAAGTAAGCACGACTTTTGGACGCCTGCTGTAAATCTGGAAGTGAAGTGTTGGGTGAGTGTTTGGGCTACTTGGATTCGGATATCCATAAATTTTAACACGCCGGAAATAGTGCACTTCACGTATATTTTAGATTCGGGGTTATTAGGACACGGTATTAAACGCCCACAATGTTATTCGAGATCGAATTTAAAGACTCTTTTAATCCGGACCTGCAGTAAAATAAAGCGTTGGGATTAAAGTTCACACGATAGCGCATTAACATTGAATCAACTCTTTAAAATTTTTCTTCTTCGTTTCTTCGATAATGAGCTGATTATGATTGCATATTAAATGCAATCTGCGATTTGAAACCTAAAGAATATTAAATGTATGAAAAAACAAGATATATTCAATCTTCAATGAAAACTAGACTTTAAAATTTATCTTCAAAATACATACTTCAAATTGATGTAGTTCTAGTTTAAAATTGTTTATTGTATTTAATCATTTTATTTCTTAATTGCAGTTTTTAGGAATATGGTACGTTGTTCAATATTATGCAAGTTCTGAAGAGGCTCTGGCGTATAGATGCATGAGAGCAGAGCTTTCAGTATCTCCAGAGAATGCCGAAATAACTATGAACTTCACCTACAGTTTCGTTGATGATCCAATTAATGAGCAATTAATTGGGAACATCACATGGAAAATTCCTTCACCGGATATGCCAGCTCACTGGGTACATGCTGAAGTACCTTGTAAGCAAGATTTATAATTAACAAATTTTACGCAGTCAATATTTTACCAGTCAATTTTTTAAAATTGAAAATATTTTTACTTGATATTTGCAGTTTTTAAAATCTTTTGTATTCTTTTTGAAACCTCTTTGAATTTGTTAAAATCACTTAAAATATTTCAGAATTCTTTAAAGTCTGATCTGATTTGTTTAAAGTTCTTTTGACTTCTTTTGAATTTCTTCTGAATTCTTAATTTAAATTATATTGACTGGAATTAAAGATCAAGGTTGTTTTTGCTTTGTTTTTCGATTAAAAAAAATTTATCTTACGGTTAAGTATTACATGCCCTTAAGGATGTGATAATAACCGTAAGATTTTATAAAGCAGTACCATTATCCTTGTTATTCAATTTTTATTTATTTTTAATTTAGACGAAGGGGTTTATAACACCTACGTGTTAGACTCGGACTATAAGTCGTGGGCGTTGCTTATGCATTGCGCCGAGAAGAGCAAGAGTCCTAGGTACTTATCCAGTCTTATTATGAGCCGAGAAGCAAGTCTTGGATCCAATGTGATTTCCTACTTGCAAGAAAAATTACCCAGGTGAGTTGGTGCATCATTAAAGGAGGTGATTTATATCTTTGAAACCACTTCCTTGTTTGATAAACAAAGTATTTTACTAAATATTGAATTTCTTTTTTAATAGATACGATGTGGATTTGGAATATATGTTTCCAATGGAACAAATTAATTGCACAACAATCGAAACAGAAGCTGACGTTTTAGTACCACCAATGGAACCCGGAAAAACAAATAATGTAACGAGAAGGCATCCACTTAAAAGGAAACATAAACGTTCGTAATTAACAATTCAAGAATCATGAGATTAAATCATAAAGGCTGTGTAAAATGCATTAACTTGTTATGCTCGATGTGAAAGCACTATTATCAAATTTCATTTGCCGAACTCCTCAACATGTTCGACCAGAGAATGACAGTTACCTCATATTGTTAATGACTTTATATTGATTTTTAATAAATAAGTTTTAATATAATTACATGTTAGAAGATATATTATTTTTTCAAAAACAGAATTTCATGATTCTAACTTGAAATCATATACGCGTAGAAGGGTACAAGGATAGTAGGAATGCCCTTTGAGCACGTGCTTATCTCAAAATGGACTTATCTTAACCATAAACCGATATCTTTTGAATGAAAGTTTCGAATTTCATTTTTTGTTTGTATATCTTTAAATTATTCTTTCTGGAGTAATTAAATTCATTACTTACGTAATGCTTCTTAAAGGTTGTAAATGATAAAGTATACTCAATTTTCCTTGGAGTATTTGCTGGTCCAGTGGAAAAAAAAGTATCTTCCTCTCGCTTTAGCCTCGCGCTTTTTTACGTAATAAACATCTTCAAGCAGGTCAACCTCCCAATAATCTGGAAATTCACCAAACAGTTAAAAATATGAATGCTATCGATGTCCAGACATCAGTTATAACTTACCTATTCATTTTCAAACGTCTCTCAACTCTCAATCCTGACCTCCCCTATTTTTAAAAACAAGTCAAATTTTATATTTTGAAGCTCATTTCCACGATTACTTTTACAGTATCATGCGTTTAAGATTCTTTTTATTTTAATTGGTCCAAAGACGTTGTTTCCTAAGTCTACTAAAAAAGACGGTTTTAAATGAATTAATTCCGTTTTTATTTCATAAGTACATGAAATTTATAGCTTTCTTCCAGAAGTACAGCTTCTTTTGTTGGACATCATTCACTATTAAATGCGTATTGCACTGCTCTCGCGAATGCAAATTTGACATAGATTTTGTTTCAAAGCACATTCGACCTCTTAAGTACAGAATAGGTCCTGAATTTGTTATTGCTAAGGTCCTATTTCCTAAACATTTTAAATACATGAATCGGAGTACAAAATTATGGTATACAATTTTCTAAAATCATATTACGATTAATACCTAAGTGTAGAGACGTAACACTAATTCATATGTCCAAGCCAATATTTCATGCAAGTAAAAATATAGTCAACAAGTCAGGACTTCAAGCTTTAGAGGACTAAAATTAAAAACAGTAATATTCAAAAGTAAATAAAAAATCTTATCAAAATTTTTCGAAGCTAAAATTTCTAAATTTTCTAATTTAAGTCCTCAACGTTTATATTTTGATAGACTTTTTCGATTTTTCATACTCACATGATATATTAACTCGAGTATATTTAGATAGTCCGTTATGTGACTTGGCGCGAGTCTTTTCATTTACACGGGCTGCGTAAAAAAAGTCAACAGAAAGACACAATGTTTTAACCATCGCTAGTCTTAAATAGCTCACTCTCAGGAATACATAGATTTACAATCTATCACGCATAAGCATATTAGTACTTAATTTTCCTAGGATATAAAATAATACGCATGCATACTGCATTTCAACTCGAATAAATCTATCTAATCCACAAAGAGCAAAAAATTGTAATGAAAGAATAAATACAAACACTCAATCACTAGTCATAATAATTACAATAAGTAGTTCCGTTTTTTATTTATTGGGCACCTGTTTGAACGAGTTACGAACTCGTAATCTGCACCTAATCACTATTTCTTTATAACTTCGCTCTTATAATATTCTCTAACAGATTTTTATCCTCTCTTGATGTTATATCAATAAATATGAATAACAATTAAAATTTAAAACGATAACAATCTTTAATGTGTTCAAAACATTGTTTTCAATATTCTAGATATAAAAACAGAAGCAAGTTCACTATGAGTATAAACTTCACTTAAAAATATTCTTTAATGAAAAAAGAAAAAAAAAACATTTTCCTAACAAATTTTTAAACGACTGTATCGCTTTTAAAAAGTAGTGACTGCACTAGAAAAAATATAATTCCAAAAAAATAAAAATAAATTAAATGGCACAATTTACAAGGATTGTCATGGTATTGGATAATTAATAAATTTAAATTACCAAATAAATTCCATTATAAGAGCTAATTTTAAGTGCAGTAACTGCTTTTAATTTTCGAAAGTACAGAAGATTAGATATGGCAAATTATCGATAATGCAATATCTTCACAACTATGTTACATAAAACTTTTACAGGAAGGAACAGAATTGTCAAGTTTGTAATCCTTCACTATTGTATTCTATTAAGAAAAATTAATGAAAAAATAACTGTCTGCACTAATACTGTTCAAACTTTAAAATACATCCATCCAACTCCTTTTCCATATTTGGAAATATAAGTATCGATAATTTGCCACTTTTATTTCCATAATCACGATGTGAATTCTAAGCATATCATCGAGTTTTCTAAGCTTTCAGTGACGTTATCTTTAATTGAAAGATCATATCACACTACACGTGAATACACGCAGAAGGATTCACACCACTCGTCTCCAAGATATGTGTTAATGATTCCGTATCTGTTTTCGTTCTCTCTACACTTTTACATGTAAAAAATAATTTTTTATCTTTCTGTAATTTCTCTACTCTCCTCTTACTTTCTACTTTTCAGAAAATGAAAAGAACACACAAGTAATCATAATTTAAATAAAATAATTAAGACAAATTAGACAAAATTAAAAATAGTTAAGAACCTTGATGAGCTAAAAGACACAAAGTATTTGTATACTTTTATGCTTTTGCTTTTTCAGTGTTAAGGCACTAACTAGAAAATTCAACTAGAACCTTAAACACAATTAAGCAATTTAATAAAGCTATCCAAAAATCGACTCAGCATTATTTCACTGCAAAAAAATGTAAACTTGCATTTGAGATCAATCAGAAATAAAAAATTACGATTCACATTCGTGAATTATATAAAAGTTTTAATAGCAAAACAAGCGCGACAACAAATATCTACTCTTCTCTGTGTAAATTTAAATATTAACCGATTTTATGATCTGTCTTTAATCTGTAATACGGTTTGTACCTCCAGTTTATAAATGACATTGTCTTTTAAACAGTAAATAATCTACTTCGCGATTTTATATTTTATTACATTTAAAAGTCCTTCAAATTTCATTAAATTCATTAGCAATATTATTTTTAACTTTATTACAAACTAGTTTTCTGTCTCTCGTTAACTAAGCTAAAAAGCTGTACCCATGATGATACATAAAAAAAAAAACTAATATCCATGTGAAAAAAAAAAAAATATTTCACACCAACAAAATGTACATGAAATATGCGAAATGAATAAGAAAGAATAATATATACAAATGAGGAATGAAAGTTGATTCATGAAACATCAATGATTTTGTAACAGATAATTATAAAAATAAGGGACGCAAAATAAATTATATGAACTTGTTCTATTATATACTATGCACGACTGGAAGTAAGACTGTTTTTAACACCATTGGCCGTTGAAAATGAAAATTGAATTCTACGTGAGAGTTACCGACTAATGATCCTCGGCTTGTACTTGCTGTTTTTGTTCATGTAAGCTAAATGTAAAATGTAGATTAGTGGAATGACCATTTTTTTCTCACCATGGTGCACATGAGTTGTAAATTTGGCATCCAGTCCCTGAGTATAATAATCTCAAATTACAAGGATGGGTACAGCTTTAATGCTGAATGAGTAAATTATGATATTTATATCAGTAAATATCAATTGAATGCAAGTAAATTAAATATGATTGCGTTTTGTCTTAAACTTAAGTAATTCGATAGAACTAAAATCGCAGCGTGTGTCACGCTGAAGTTTCCTGACCTTCGTTGTGCAATTTTCTGACTGTTTCTTGATTAACCGATGCCCCTTTCCATCGGCCGTTCTGCAAGTGTTAAGAATTGTCTTCATTGTGTAAAAGATTCATTCGTTCACCATCTTCAGATGGTTTCTTTCCAGACAGTAGTCTCACTGATTCTGCTTGCAGATCAACACGAGGTCCGTCGGGAGAACTTGACAAACTTGTGGCCTGAAGAAGATTTAAAAATTAAATTTGTTGACATTATTTATTTAAATAATCTGCAGGATTAGTAGTGGGGACTAAAAAAGCGAATGGAATGCAAATATGAGTAACTATTTCTAATGACCTTGATAGGTGAGGTTTTTATCGTTCCATTATAATCACTGCGAGGAGAAACAAATTTGGAATTTGTGATTGGGCTAGCGCTCACAGGCTGAAGCGCAGATAAAGATGTCACCTTATGAAATGGTGATTGCTGTTGCTCCTTGACTTCGTCGAAACTCTTATCTTTTGGCAAAGTCGGAGATTCTGGTACACTGCGATCATCCTCGTCCAAAGAATGTAATAGCTGAAATCGAAATGCATAAAATGAAAATTAAGCATCATTAACAGGGGTATTTACAAAGATTTTATTTTCATTTAAAGTTGAGTTCTAATTCCATTGATACAAAGATTTTAAGCATTAAATTAAAAATAGGCGTCACAGTCTCTATCGGACGCCTTCTAAAAATGTATAACGTACTTTCTTTTAACAAATTTATGTCTTATCTTCTTTATCTTCAGATTCATAGTCATAACTAAGCTGAAAAGCGTGAAAAAATATCATTGTGTGCTTTTAAATTAATTTACAAATATATATATATATTTGATACTCTTCCTATAGACAAAAGAATTTAAGCCTTACTCCCGAAAAAGATGAAAAAAAATATCGTTTTTTATAGAAGTTACCTTTTCTACTTCGTCGTCGAATTGATCCGTACTTGGCGAAATATCTTTTTGACTTCTTTCTAAAAGAGTGGCTCGTTTTGCAGCGAGGTAGAGTGACCTCTTAATCTTGACGTAAATAGTTTCAGTCACTACTCGAACAGTATAATCAGGCGTGAAGGTATGACGTGCTATCGAAGTCAAATTGAGGGAGTGGATGCTTCCCATTGCTTGAGGGGCCGTATTGACTGGTGATTCAACTTTTTGAATGATAGTATAATTAGTTTCGAAAATATATGAAAAAAATTTTATTTATAGTAATTGTAAATAGTTTTAGAAAAGAAAACTTACGAGCAGTAACGTTGATTGCAAGAGCTTGTGTTCCAAAGTAGGTGAAAGGCCCACTTTCGAATGTTAAGTTTTCTTTACCCACTGTAACTTCAACTCGACCTTCCAAAATTAGAATAAAATAATCGGCTGGTTTGTTCACTTGGTAAATAAGAGTCGATGGATCTTGTAGAGCCTTTTCTCTAGATTTTACCTTGATGTGATAAACTACATCGTGCTTTAACAAACGACGTAAAACTCCTTCCGATATTGTGTCAGGCTTGAAGGCTTCAACCGCTGAAAAAAGTGTTAATTGTTAAATTCTCAAAAATAATTAATTGGTTATTTTCCAGTTTTTTCGTCCAATAGCCACACTCTTTTTATAAAATAATTGTTACGACTTACTTGACAAAAATTGAAACATGGCTAACATCATTTGTGGCGATATATGAGCACGTTGATTTTCATTCTTCTCTGCGAAAACAGTGAAGTCCTGCATCCGTGATTTTACTCTCTTTCTTTTGCTTCTATTATCGGCTAAAAAGTGAATTTTTAAATTAATATTTTTTTAAAAGCGATTTTTTTGTATCATGCAAGTAATCTTTACTCACTGATAACATCAGTTTCGTCCATTATCTCTGCCTGAATCAATTCTTCTATGACGTCTTCCAGAGTTACTAAACCGATAACCTCATAGAATGGATCACCCTCGCCTTCACTGTTAACTCTTTGCACAAACGCCATATGACCCTTGTGTCCTAAAATTAATTAATTGTTAAAACGTATGTGAATAATTAATGAAAACGATATAATATCAACAAAATGATCTCAGGGGCGAACCTTCTTTGAATTGTTTGAACATCACGTCTAAAGTGACATCTTCAAACACAAAGTTGCAAGGGTTTCTGTAAAATTCACACAGAGTCTTCAATGGTTTGTTATCATCAGGGTCCACAAACGCTAAATCCTTGATGTAGAGTATCGAAACAATATTATTCCTGCTCCCATCATATATAGGTATACGAGAAAACCCTAAAACCAATGTTTTTCTTATAGACAAATAAAATTTTGAATACCTAATAACAAATTCGTTTGAAAAAACAAAGAGGTGCAAACTTTGATAAGGTAGTAATAGCATTAATGTCATTAAAAGTCACATATCAAAGATACTCTGCTCATCAATGAAATCAATGAGTGTTGCAGATCTATCCGGCCAGATTAAGTAGATAAGATCTCGGAAGCTTTATCGGTGCTAATGGTTAATCGTAATACCAATTGGACCAAATTGATAATAGCTATGCACTCGTTTATTATCTACTTAACACTCTACAATTCTGCTCGTAAAAGAATTTATTAAAAAAGAAATTCTACGATACAAGAATTTGTGAGAATTAGTTTTTATAGAGTTTCTTACGTTTTACCTGATTTCAAAATTTCTGAAACAGTTTCAAAGTCCAATATAGCGCTGTAATCCAACATATAAACATCATCGATTCGAGTCATCACATCTGACACAGTCTTCTTACATAATTCTAAGGCGCCAGAAATTATGTTTACTTCCTCCTTTTGCAAATCGTTGAAGCCTGTAGTCACCTGCGGAAGAATAAAAGAATTTTATCATAAAATTTATTTGAGACCCTACAATTTGACAATACAAAAAAATAAATGAACAAGTGGAAATCGGAAGAATTTAATATTAAAGTAACGATATTCAGTCAGTTTATTTGAATAGAGTAAAAAATGAATATCAAATGGTGTTGTTTTATGTTTATGGAAGAATTTAATGTTCCAAGAATAAAGGAGGCATGTTTATAAATCAAGCGGAAGTGATTTGCTTATCAGTATTCTAATTTCTATAAAATATTTTAAAATTATTAGCATTAAAATTAAGAGACATTTAATGTAATTAGATTTCTCTATTGAGAATTAAACCTCATAAAACTTCCAGTAATCATGCAATTGAAACGAAACAGCACACTCAACTTTTTAAATAATTTTTTCCTCAAAATTATGCATCATATTTCGAGTTTAAATGAATCATAAGGGAATAAATTCCTTTCGTTTATTCAATCTTTTTAACACTTAAATATTACAAATTAACTCTTGGATAGTATTACAAAGGGGTTATCTTAACTGATATCTTTGCAAAAGAAGAGATAGGAGTTTTTAACTGGAATTAACTTTTGATATTGGGTATCTCGCAATTTGAGAGTCACTGACTTTCTGATAAGCCCCCCTCATAATCCAGAATGCATGCGAGATTGTTATAACGTCATATTTTAACAACACTGCGTGATAGACTTAATTGTACGACATTTTTAAATCTAATAAAATAACGGAAGTCGCACTTGACAGTTTCTCACGACCAGAATTGATGAGCTTTAAAAATATGTTTCACGTGAACTTCAATGTATGTATGTCCAATTTGTTACGCTTGAGATAATTTATTGCTTTTTCTCGTTGTAAAGTTAAGAGTTATGACTTGTTAGCTAAGAAATAATAGAATTTTTGTGGTCTTTATAAGACCATTTCTTATTGATTAATTTCTTTACCTTGACAAGCTCTTTCAAACGTTCCCGATTGTAGACGTTTCCAATTTCTTCGCCAAGAAGAAAGTCCAAAATTTTACTTATGGGATAACTCAAAGGGAAAGTCAAGATCATCGTGAGCTTTGTTATATAGATTGTTTTTGCTCCCACACATAATCCATGTCTACTACAAATTGCCTAAAAAAATAATTTGCTTTAACATATTTACATCTCCTTCTTATTCATAACATTTATATTTTTTAATATTAATTATTGAGACATACTTGAGGTGAAATTTCACCAAAAATAACGATGGCTAAAGTTGTGCAAATAACAGCTACAAATCCAGATGTGAGGTCTTCCAAAACTATGGTAAATATCGAATTTACAAGAACATTGGAGAAAAGAATTGAGCACAATAAATAATTTCCCAAATTTCTCACAGGTTCGATTGTCCTTGCATATTGTTTCTCCTAAAAAATAATTCAATAATACAAAACAATTCGATATCAACATGAATTTGAAACATTTCAATTGAATCAGACTTACTTTTTCCGTTCCAGTGTTACAGAGAATCTTTAACTCTGTTCTGTCTAATGACATAAGGCCCAAATTGAGACCAGAAAACAATGCAGAGAAACTTAGACAAAGGAGAATGATGATTATGGAAGCCCATAATGGCAGTGTTTTTTCGTATGCGCGAATCTGAAATTTATATCTTCTAGATGAAATTTTTACTTAAAATTCGGCTATACAGTTTAATATCCTGTAAAAATCTGAAAATGTTAAAATACTTACTGTAATATAATTCTCAACACCTTGGTGTCTAGCGATCGTTAATAAGTCATTTCTGGAGTCCATATTGTTAGATTTGTGATTGGCACAGATGAAATATTCAGCTGTGAGAGGAAGTACTACAGTGACGAGGGCTGTATTCTCCTCTACTCTGTAAACCTAAATAAATTACCAAAAATTAATATACAGTTATATTTTAAAGTATTTTGAACCTGGTTTTGCAGATTTTTGTACACAACTGAATCAATAATATTAAATTAATTAAAAATATGAATACTTACAGGAAATCTTGGTGTCTCGAGATTCTCACATTTTTCATTTCTTTGAGCTGGCACCTTAGTAAATGCAATTTCCACATCTTCTGAAATTCCAGTACCAAATATTCGTATCTCTATTTCACGACCAATTAAGACTTTTGGAATCCCTTCATCATCATATTCAGTGTGTTTTTCAGATGTTTCTATCCTAATACCCCGTATTCGGATGTCTGTCTCAGTTCTTGGGTTTCTTGTGAGATCATCGACACCAAAATATGAATCTATTGGAAATTCACGACGTAAACGTGAATGTACTCTAAAAGAAAGAAACATAATTCATGGTTATTATATTTTAATAAAAATTGAGATCTAAAATTATCAGATAAAAAACTGTAATGGTGGTAAAAAATTAAAGAAAATTTTGGAAGTTTATTATCTTTTTTTCAAGTGTTCCAGACTCAATTACAACCTTGACTGTAAATTCGTAAATATTTATCATAGAATTATATACAAATTCCAAAATTATGTGGATCTCAAAATTAATATCGTGGTTTAAGTGTTCGGCCCTGCATAGATACGAGTTATCTCGTGCGAATTGACAAAAAAAGACGAGATATTTCAACTGAAGCAGTATATTACATTCTTCATTATTACATAATTGTCTTTCAGCTCATATTGTAGAAAAAACGAAAATAGGAGACAAGAAACTAACAATGACAAATATACTTAAATTTATTTTTGTCAATTAATTCTAAAGGAACTTCAAGAATATTTCTAAAGATTGGACAGAAAATAGTGATTGTGAAGGAAAATAAGGAATATAATGGAATACCCAGTCTCCTGACTTATGACGCTTATGACGTGAATTCTCCGAATTATATTCTTGAAAATAAGGATGCACACGACTTCGTGCAAGAAACTGAATGAAGCTAATTTCCTGAAGTTTTAAAAAATTGCTACACTATAATCATCGACACACCTCAGATGGTTTTCTTTTGTACAATATTTAATTTAGAATTTTAATAAAATCATACAAAAACGATGAATATAATCACTATTAAGCATTTTAATATTATTTAAATTAGTAGAATAGCCTTTCTAATTCATATTTATAATAATTAGTGCACTTAATTATTATTACTTAATAAATATGATTGGCTTTAAAAATTAAAGATATCTTTAGAAAAATGACTTATAATCTTTTTGAGTCATATACTACTCGTTATCAAAATCATATAAAAATATATAACACTCTAGATTATTAATCAACCGTTGATCTTAATCTTAATAGATATGAATGATTGAAAGCCCTTAAGATGAAGATGAATTCTATAGATATTTATTGCATAATTTTTAAATGAATTGAACTTATTTAATACCAAATCGAGGAAAGCAGATTTTTTTATGTATTAAAAAATTAAATCATAAATTCATAAAAGATAGATTAAATTTATTGAAAGCGACTTGCTAAATATACTTTCAAAAATTCCTTATATATTATACTCGGCAATCGGATTGATCGCAATTCAGTTAGGTACAACTGAATACATATAAATGCTAATTTCATTCAAGCTCCAAATTCCACGCTTTATAAAAGAACATTTCACGGTAATATATATTTTTCGCAAAGAATTTGATACTTATATAAGAGTATTTTCTTATTTTCTTTTACATATTTCCAAGGTTAAGGATTTCATTATTAAAAGATTGAAACCACCCCAAAGCGCACATCTACGCGGTATGTGTAAGGAAGTTATAATCTTCAAGAGTTAATAGATATAGTTATATAGGTCAAGGCCAGCAAAGGCCACCCCTTGGCATCACATTCGCATTGGGTTTGCAAATACACACACCTACTTCCAAACTACTGACTATTGATTAAGTTCACATTCCAAATATTATGCCTTTTTAAAATTGCATGTTTAAAGTACTGATATGAATTAAAGTTTATTAACTTTCTCGGTCGCTAACCTTCTCACTCGGTTTCAGGCAATATGTAAATAATTTAAATTGAACATATTTATCTGCAAAAAAATAAGTGGAATTTTAATATAAAATTAAATTGATATCTAAAATAGCAAACTCAAATTGAGTTTTGGTCATTTAAATTAAATTGTTACAATTGCTAATTGAATCCGGCTGACTATTCAAGTAAATTCCTCCAATTTAAAATGAAGTGTGGCACATTTAAACGAGTCTAAGCAAATAAAATTAGCAAGAAAAAAATATGTAGGTGGATTTTCTGAAAATATTTTTAAAATAATGTTCGCGATTGTTTTGATTCAAATTCACAATACATATATTTACAATAGAAACTGCAGGAAGTTCAAAAATTCAGTTTTTGGGTGTTTTTTAAATTTCTGGGAGAAGTTTTTCAACTTTTGTATACTTTTTGATTCTATTACCTTTTCTGACCACTTTCTACGATTTTTAACAAAACTAGAAATTTTTTTATCACACTTAACTTTTGAGAAAAATTCACAGGAGTATAAAATATTAATTTCCAGTAATGCTGCATTTTATGTATAGGGCAAGTGTATTGGGAATACGATGTAGGCCATAATGTCTATTTTGGTACATCTAATGGTTCTTCAGTCTATCTAACTAAAAAGCTATCTATACCTTCCGAATTTCTTTAATCAATGATATAAAAATCCCAGATATGTTTAAAACTCTGGAGTAACGAATATTAGCTCGTAAATATAAAAAAAGTGAATGGCTCGGAGCCAATTTTCATTTTGTCTATTCTTCCTCAAACTTTCAAAGGTTAAGACTAGACTGACTCATTTGCTAAATTTAAATGAAAAGTTGATTCTATAATCGGATACAGAAATATCTTTAAAAATATAGGGTACGAACAAATATTTACAAAACATATAATGCATCTAATCAAAAATCAATTATGTACTTAATTTACATATCATAAATTAATATCTTGACTTTGATATACAAGTCTAAGAGATGTGAAAACATTCTATCACAAGAATTAATGATATTATCAATCTAGAAGACAAATTAGATTCAAATCTAATAAGGCAAACATTTCTCGCAATTTAGACTAACACCAGGATATTCGTAATTCTATCTCTATAATCTCCAAACATCCTAGTTTAGAAAGAGTTGTACTTTTGTAATGAATACTTTGTCTTACGATTAAAAATTTATTACATATTGTAATAAAATATACAATATTAGAAATTGTGCATAAAATCTAGTTTAAATTAGTTTTCGTGAGTTCCAACTAGAGCTAACTTGGCTAGAACCAGTTTTCAACGTTATATCATGTAAAAGTAGATAATCAATGATCTCAAATTTATATTCTATTTGTAGAGTAAACATTTAACAGTTAATGAATATGCTTTGTAATCTAGATTTTAAAAATGCGGGTGAGCCTTTCAAATCTAATTGACCACAATTGCTTAAGAAGCAAAGCAAGCTCTTAATAAGTTACAATTTAGTCTTGCAGCTCAAAGTGTGTCTTCGGGTCATTCAACTTTTCTCAGGTTAAACAATTCAGTGCATCAAATTTAAATCTATTTAGAGTGAGAGGTTGACCACTAAGAAATTTTGATAAACCTGAATTCAAGTCTTGAAGTTAAATTCAAAAGAATTTAGACGGGTATGTACACCTGATTTTAGTTATGCTCAACAACCTCTCGATTTAGAGTTGAAAATACGAAATTAGGTTTCAGAATCCAGTGATGAAAAGTTTATTTATAAAAGATTGCATTGCTTATCCTCTTTTTTAAGAAAACACCTGAAATTGTGAAAGTGAAGTGTCAAAATTAAAGTTTTCCTTACATTTGAGAAAACACTGAAGATAAATTACAAACTTGCTAGATAATCGATTAGTTATAAATAAAATAGTAGTCAACTATTCGAGAGAATCCAGACCCAGCGTCATGAAAATCCCCGAAAATAAGTCTTTCCTTCTTAGATCAATTTTTCGAGATAAAAGTAACTGTAATTTGATTGCCAGATTATTTTTATCATGAGCAATTAACGTTTTATTATTTTGAAAGTCGACCACTTTCCTACATTGGACCCAAAAAAGCAAAGTGCCTAAACTTTTGAACCTATTATTTTACACTTAAAATTTTTTATTCATCAGAAATTAAGTGATCTTTAAAATAATTAGAATTTTTCTATTAGAACTTAGGAAAGTTTTTGGTCAAAAAATAAATTCACCCACATATGGAGTTCATTAACATTTCTAGTATTAATAGCTGTTTCATTTAGATGAGTTTGCCTTTGATTTCCCTTTAATTAAATTCATTGATACTAGAGTGATCACGTGCTATAGTGAATCAATAAATTTGTAAATAAACCACGTTTACTCTAAATTTTGCAACTTAATGAAAACGTGTGTCACGAACAGCTGCACAAACTTGACTCAGAATAAGTAGATGCTAAAAAATTCTATTTGTAAGCCTTAAAACGAAAGAAAAATAATTTCCTTTCTGTTATCAGTCAGTAACTCAAAGAATTTCTTTTATCATTCTTTTACCATTAATAATAATTAGGTTCTGTAATTTAAAACGCTTCGATTCAATCACATTCTGTATATACATTTATCACTTTTAAAGCATATAAACAAATCTGCTGCCGGGTTTCGTAAGGGGCGTTTTTTGCGTCACGTAATGAAGATTGTGGAGAATTGAATTCAAAATACATGCTTATACGTATGACATTTCTGACAGAAGTATCCTGAAATTTTTTTTAAATTACTCACGCATTCACTTTCGAGTTCACGGCAAACTTTTTGCCTAGGTTGATCCATTTTTCCTCAATCTCCGTCTTCGGAGCAACAGTTCTGATGCAAAAATAGACCACGTTAACCTCAAAGATACGGTCGTCTTGGAATTCGTAAACACGCTGAGCATCACCGGCTGTCTGTATTTTTCGTAGGCCATTTTCCGACACGCAATCTCTTTCATTTACTGACCAAGAAAGCTCGAGGTCGTCGTGGAGGTTCGTTCCATTGACTTCTACAAGGATACCAAACTTGGGCACGATAGAATCACTCGCGGGTAAAGTTTGAGGATTGATTAAACGTACACTATTTACCGTGGGTTTTGAAAACGTGCTGACCCGGGTCAGCACGTGAGCATTTGATGGGTGAAAAACTGCAAGAATAAGTAAAACAACAACCGGTGACCACGAGTCCATCATCATGGACAAGAGCAACGGGACAACTTCACTCCGTCGCACTCCGTCTGATATTTATAACCTCCCTACTCCAGTTGCAACGCCATCATTCAATTCCGTTCATTCCGTTTGAAAAAAATTTATTAAACACAAGTATTCTTTTATTAATTAAGATAATTAGAAATGCGTATAGAAATATATTGAGAAATATGTTTTAATTTGCATTGAGATCAAAGATTCAATATATGTCAAAGACATTTTTCTTGAATTTCTTTGTACAAAAACACATATTTACGTGTAAATTGTATATTTTTAATTGGTCCTGTAAGGCACAAAAGTAAACATAGGATAATATTCAATTTCTTCGAATAAGTAAAAGAATTACATGGTTAATTAAAACAATAATTTAAACAAAACTATATTGATTCTTTTTTGTAAACATAAATTTCAAATTTTCAACGAATAAGAAAGAACCACTGTTTTCTCTTGGAACATCGATATGATTCGTTCGGAAGGGCGCAATGCGCATTGGGGCGGGAAAAACTTCACGTCAAAGATGTCGGACTTCTCGGATACAAACAGTCAATGAATGACAACCTGTCAAAATTTATGACAGATTTTTTAATTTTTACGTGTATTGGAGGCCATTTTAGTTTAGATTGGACTAATTGCAATAAATAAAAATGCCCAATGGTGAGTTTTTTTAAATAGTCGTTCCATTTCAATGTCATTTTCTGTGATGAATCTTACAAAATGCTAGTTTTATAGGTTAAGTGTAACCGTCAGTTTACACCAGTTTATTGTTATTTTCCACGGTTTTTAGTTTTAAATATACTCTTTTCTGTTTGCAATGTTAATACAAAGACTCAGTATGTTTTTTGTGAAGTGATCTTATTAAGAAAAAAATTATTTTGGCTTAGTGACCAGATAATACTTACAAAATTTATAACAATATGTAAAAGCTTTAAAAATAATATATTTAGATAGTTACGATGTATATTTAGAGTAGCAGTATTACTAATTGTTTTTTTTTCACTATGTAGTTTCGTTTAGTGTGAAGCGACAACTTTTAAAAGTTATAAAACATTTCAAATTTGACGAATTGGAAACTCTTGTGTTACCGCTTTTTCCTGAAACGTCATGGCGCAGGATCAAAACTCAATTAGTAAAAAAACATCAAACTTTTACTATTGGAAATGCAGTTAAAGAAATACAAAAGGAAATAGAGGTAAGTAAAACTAAAATTAACCTTTATTTACAGAAAGAAAGTAACTTTACTTAACAAAAAATATTATTTATTCAACAGACACAAGGTGTGAACGAAAATTTACTAAAGGAACGTCTCTCAATTTTAGAAGTAGTTGGTGAATATTTTTCCTTATTGCGTTTCGCTTAATTAATTTAAATTTTTTAAGTATATGCATACGATATCTAAGTATTTGCATTCTGAATTACAGACGTGAGCAGGCATCATAATAAAAAAACATGGTACTGTTACGAATTAAAAGGTCCGAATACCCAAATAGATCTTATGACGAAAAGAGACATAGAAAATCAAATAATAGAACACTGTCGTGCGCACGACGTACAAGTAGAAGTTAAAACAGCTTCGATGGACGGAATTACGTTTGCTGCGATAAGAGAGAAGCCGAAAAATCAAAGAATAATGCGCTTATTTCCTTTTTACTTTGCCTTACTTGTGGGACAAAAGAATTTTTTTTGTTCGAGAAAAAACGTGGCTACTTATTTAACTAACGCAGTTGCAAGCGCTATGGGACATAACAGTAGCAAAAAAGTTAAGTTAGTCGGCAAAGATCTCACATCATTGATTAAATTCCTATGGCAAAAGAAACAAGGTGCTTCTGACATTAAGAAAGCAAATGTAATTTACCAGGAATCTAAACCCATAATTAGGTAATTTTCTGCATTCAAAGTAAAGGAAAAGAAGAACGTGAAATTGTTATTAAATTGTCCTTCCTGACATTTTAAATATTTTTCTTAATTGTGCATTCTATTTTATTTAAGGAGTACTGGAATTGACTTTACGCAAACTCAAAGCAGAAAAGAATATATGAGTCAAGTTTTTGGAAACGAACCACCGAATTTAGAATCATTAGCTTTGGAAAGTACAGGACTGGCTTGGATTGTCGGAGATTCTCCATCTCTAAAGCTACCTAATAAGACGTTTCCACTTGCGTGAGTTCTATTAAATAAAAAAAATATTGACATAAATCAGTTGTAATTAAAAATTGAATTACTTTTCTAATTTTTTTTCTTTTCAGGTGGGAATTCAAAAGTCCGAATATAACAACTTTTTTACAAAATCTAGCAGAGCATGATGTGCTTGTAACCCCAGTACCCCATTACTTATCTCAATGGATGTCAACCGGGAAGAATCATCTTAGCCTTAAATGAAATTGAAATTCCCAAATCGAAGAATGTTATTTTAATGATAGTAGACAATTTGTTTAAATTGCTACATTTTACATAGAATTTAATTTAAATTTAGATGGAAACAAATTATTTTTATTAAATCTATATAGTTTTAGCTGTTATATATTTTATAGGACCCTTCTTTGTATAATGGTTATTTAAACAACAGACAGCTTTTAATTAAAATGTATGTATCAGAAAAAGGTGAAATATGTACACCTATGAAAGCAATTCTGCTCGAGACCTTTTAAATAATATCTACATGAAAGCTTCATATGCAAAGGAGGCTACAAGATTACAATCGGATTTTCATTATTTCGGGGGAAGTTTTGAAAAGGATGTGAAAATTGAGGGGAAATTGAGTTTTCAATTTCCGGTTCTTCAAGAGGAAATTGAACTTGCGCAGTAGCATGTACGCAGCAATAAGTCAAGGCGGTTTTTTTGAATTTCTAAATAAAAAACACGGCACAAGCACAAAAACTATCATGGCGACTTCTGGTGGGGGCATCAGATGAGGGGTGAGTGAAATGATGGAGGTCCGAATTTAATTCAATTTTCTCGATCGATTTTCTTTAAAATTCGAGGTTAGGTCCGTCAGTTGATAAAAATTATAAAAATAGTGTTCAGTTAGTAAATGCCTTCTAATCTATATTCTTCTTATGAATTCTCCTGACTGATAATGCTAATAAGATATTTTAATTTCCATCTGATTTCCGTATATTTGTTTTCTTTATTTTTAAAATTCGACATATGTATCAAAATTCGTAAAAGAATAAAAACGACCCCAGCGCTACACTTTCAAATTCATTTGTTCTTATAGTTTTCTAATATTTTAAATGAATTCTTTCATTAACATGAATTTTCTGCTTGTTCATCCGAAGGCGGATCTGATGTAATGATGTTGGAGTAATCTGATTTCTGAATAGTAATTAATAATTATCATGTAATTATTCTTAAAAAAGGAAGGTTTCGTCGATCGATAGTTGAACATAGTCGAACTATGATAAGCCTACGTGGACTTCCGGATTTTCCGGTGAAGGGTCTAGGAGGGGGCATCAATTTGAATTTGTTTGTTAAAATCGTGAATTTGACATTCGTATTGCAAACAATGATAATTAGATCAGATTAAGCATCCTGTACTCAACCAATCAGTTACCTATAAACTGAGATTGTCACCGGTCTCAGCTTGCCGATTGGTCCGAATTTGCCTTAGCTGTGCTATTTAATTTCTAGGGGGTAGGGAAGGGACAAGGGAGTCAGAATCGGTTGAGTGGAGAGGAGAGAGAGGCGAGAGCAAGAGAGCGTCCACTGCCATCGAAGTACAAGGAAACGTTGTATACTATCTCCGTGTTTTCGTGATATTTCTCGTGACAAAGGTGAGTAAACAATTCAAAAATTTGATAAAATTTGTCATCTCGTGACGCGTGAAAAAAATGAAATATTTTTTCTTCCTCTTCTGCCCGAAACTGCCGGGAAATTGGCGGAAAAGTCATGCGTTTTCGCGGCAACGCGTTTTGGTGCCATCGCCACCATTTTGTGATTGACGTTCGCCGTTTGGAGGGAATTGTACGTGCGGTTAAGAACGGTCGACGTCTTCGAGAAAATTCGCACGTGAGGATTGCGGGTGGTGAAATTAGATTTAATTTTTGTGAAAATCAGACGGAAAATGTGTGGTGATGTAAAAGGTGAATAGGAAAAGACAAAGATGCGGGTGGAATTTTCTCCGTTGTGTGACTCTTCGAGGTTGCGAGAGGAACGAAAGTTTGTGCATTGCGCAACGCGATGGCGTTCCCGAGAACGCGGACGCGGTTTCGCTGCACAAGTCACAACGGGTTCAACTCCTACCATAGTTTACGTACCCACTTTATGTTTATTTTGCCCCCTCCCTTTGTGTCTGAAGAGAACTGGAAAGGTTAGAATTCAGATTACTAACACATCTCCACACTTGTCGGTTGTCTGCGACGCATGGGCGTTTGAGTGTTGTGTTTTCGAGTTCAACCACCCCTAGTTTCTGTCAAACAGAATCCCCTTCGTGAATTTCATGATTTACTGCTATTATTTATGAAAAGGGATGGCATTGAATGATACAATTCATTTTTCAATAAAGAGCAATAAAAAGTGGGAATACAAAGCGAAAAAACATCTCATTCGAATGTCTTTCGGATAAAATGTTTTTTACATTATGTATTATAGAATTTGAAGATCTTCGGCGTGTAAACAACGCCCTTAAAATTTACATTAATTTAAATTTCTAGAGATAGATACCTACAATTTCTATGTGAATAAAGTTTCGAACGTTCAAATGAACGAAATATTTTTTTTAATTATATTTTATCCAGAAATATTGTGCCAACTAAAAGTAACAATCTGGATTACAAGTTTATTTAATTCCTTATTATTTTCAATGTAAATTAATCAATATTTAAAAACTTTTTATAGTTATAAATACAATCAATACAAAAATTCGTTCATTTGAACGTTCAGAACTTTTCAATCATCTACAATTTCTACTATAAACTTTCAGGATTCATAGTCTGCTTTCGAATTAGTTTTTTACTCTCATATATAATTACATATGTATAATATTTAATAATTATGTTCTTCTCAACAAAATGTTAATAAAGTAATAAAATTTCTGTTTTATAGTAAATAATGGCTCGTACCAAGCAGACAGCACGTAAGTCCACGGGAGGAAAAGCCCCCAGGAAACAGCTCGCTACCAAGGCAGCACGTAAAAGTGCGCCTTCCACTGGTGGTGTTAAGAAACCCCATCGTTACAGGTAATTAATGAAATAATGAATATTATGGTTTTTAATTGAAGGGCGTTTGATAAATGCTGACACCTTCCAAATTCTAAAAAACTATTAGTGTTTATCCAATGCCGTTAAGTTTGTTTGTCTTCTTTAAAAATTACAAAGGAACATACTGACCTAAATTCTCTTTTTCAGGCCTGGTACTGTAGCTCTTCGAGAAATTCGTAGATACCAGAAGTCGACTGAGTTGCTCATCAGGAAATTGCCCTTCCAGCGTTTGGTTCGTGAAATCGCTCAAGATTTCAAAACAGATTTGCGTTTCCAGAGTGCAGCCATCGGCGCTCTGCAAGAAGCGTCCGAAGCATACTTGGTCGGTCTTTTCGAAGATACCAATCTTTGCGCTATCCACGCCAAGCGGGTAACCATTATGCCCAAGGATATCCAGTTGGCTCGACGAATTCGTGGAGAACGTGCTTAAGGAGTTTAACTTACACATTACCTTTTACTATTATTATCAGTAATAATAATTATGGATAATTGTAACGATGGATGAAGCATTTTCATTCCGATTCAATATTATTGCATTGAATTTCACTATTAACATAAATCGACAGAACACATAACAATTCACCTTTAGTTGCATAAATCACAAGTAGTAAGCTTGTATCAAAAATTTTAACAGAATCTCGTCCTTCAATAATAATTTTTTAGATTATCCAAAAGCTCTTTCGAAATCTCGCTCCATTTGAAATGGAATTTAAAATTATTTCGTCTAAAATATTTTTTTAGTTTGACACGTTTCGCAAAGATGCTTTACTCTTTTTTTTAAAAAAAGCAATAAGTAAACTTGATATGAGAAAACAAGCTGAAGGATTGTGGAGCGGGTTTTTGAGAGGGAACTGATGTTCTCTTTTTTTTTTTTTTTTTTTTTTGACTTCACTATTACTTCGCCGTCATTTTCATACTTTCTATTTTCATTGGTCATCATCGTTCTCATTATAATTGTAATTATAACTATACACAATAGCGTGTCCTTAGATAAGGTCTTTCATAGCGTGATCCATTAGTAAAGTGAGTAACTAGACAAACACCTGGTTGTAAGAAAATTATATATGTAAACTTTGGATCGTTGTAGTTCTTGAGTGACAAAACCACCCCCATTTCTTAAATAAACATGAGTATAGACAATTTGGTTGCTTTTATTTACTTACCTTACTTACTAGAAAATATACTATAAATTTTAAAAAGTTTCATTCCAAGAGTTTGCTTTTTCACATTATAATTTAAAGTCCTAAAATAGAACTTTCTAAAAATAACAGTTACAATTCATAGGGTTTAAAATTAAACAATTGCAAAGTTTTAAAAAGGATATTTTAAAGATTTTTCAAAAAACAATTCAGGAATCTGTACTTTTATCCACTTTATTTTATAAATGATCCAACGTAACATACAGCTAGAGCAACTTGTTAAATCTTGCAACATTTTTCTACAGAGAGATAATAATGGCAATTAATACCACTAATTTTAGTGTAGATTATATCACAATTTAGCTACTACGATTTAATATTATAGCAGCGCCAGCAGTCCAAATACTTGAGGGCGTTGGGTCCAAGTTTTAAGCTCAAACTTCGACTGCTTCACCATTTTACTTCACAAATATTGTAATTAGATATTTTTAGGCTCTGTATAGGTATTTCCTTTTTAAATATAATAGAATTATCGGTATAGAGAGAAAAAATATCTAATTTAATTACTTTTTTTTACGTAAAATTAAATGACTAAATTTTGAGTTGAGATTTCAAACTTCTCCTTTTACGCAAGAAGTATTAAAAGTAAATATTTTTCACTCTATAGCTACGAAATTTAAAAAATGCATTTGGAGGATCGAACCTGAATGAGTGAACCCAACATTCTTAATTTGCACAATTTTTTGAGTACATTAAAAAAAAAATAACTCGAGCCAATATCAAGTCCAAAATTTGATTACTAACTGCATGTAATTTTTAGTCAAATAAAGTACCAGAAATACTGTTGAAGAGTTTCAAACTTAAATACATTCAGAAGACACTTACTGGAATTACTATAAGACTTTTGGAAATTTTTTATATTAAATTTAAGTTTAAATATGTATTTTAATCGAAACTGAACATTATGAAAAGAATGGTTTGTAAATGGTAAAAAACTGATCTAAGTTTCCATTACAGCGAGAAGTACTCTCAAGATTATTTCTTTGCTAGAATATAATTTAGTTCATTATAAATATAGTTTTATTATATTAGGTAATGGGTGTAAATCTCTATAGATGAAAACATCAATTATCCACGATGTAGACATTCAGTTTTTTTTCTGAACCATTTTGATTTTCAAATCCAAAAAAGTAGGTTTTTTATAGGAGAAAATTATTTTTGAATAAGTTAAAAATATCAAATATTTCTTAAATGAAAATCAGAATTTCCAGAAAAAGCACCCTGACCTAAGTCTTGTATTAAAATATCCCTCACCATTTCCTTCGACCTTTACAATATCGTTTTTCATATAAAATCGTAGTTTTTCACTGATGCACATTTGTTTCGAATCAGCGAATAAAAGGCTTTACAATTAAAACATCTACTCGAACGAAAAGCGCGTACAAATGATTACAATCCTTAAAATCAGGAACAAAGAAACTTATACATTATATTATGCTAAATTTTTCATTTCTATTCTTAAAAATAACTACTTATTTTTAAAAGTTAAATTGGGAAACTTTATTTTGAATAAACATATTTTGAAAATAATCTTCCAAGCCCTCAAGAATCAAAAATATTTAGTCACTCTTTTGAAAAAATACTCTTTGCTTTTTTCGTTTCTAAATAAGTTCCTGTAGTTATCATTTATTTAATCTTCTTGATTATGCGTCATTACAAAAGTCTTTCTTGGTTTTCAGACTCTTAGATTGAATGTAGACAAAAGTGTGCTACTTTAATTATGCTACACTTTAATTATGCTTTACAAAACTTCGTTCCCCTTAGAAAATTAATTTAACAACTTATTTACTGGACATAATAATTATAAATATCTACAACCCAGAAACAATTTACGCTAACGCAATTTACAAACTTCTGAGTCGTTATAAATTAACACTCACATATGTATACGTATTTACAAAAATTCTAGTCATTCATAATTTGTCCAAAATTTTTTATAAAATACTTACTTAATAAATATCTGAAAGGTCGAAATTAAGACTATTGGTTCCAAGTTCTAACTTCAAAATTCCATTTTATCATTTTTCTCAGCAGATATTAAAAATCAATGTCTTTTCGTACTGTAGGTGTATTGTTTAGGGCAATAGAAATGTGTATAAATCGAACAAAATAATCAATAATAAAATTTTTCAACTAAAACAAACAAATCGATTTTTCAGATTAGAACTTGGAATCAACACACTAAAAATTTGAAATATTAATTAAAATTGAACGGACAGTTAAAAGTATTTCACAGATGAAAATAAACGTTTAAAAAACTCGAAAAATTCACACAATTCACAGAAGTTAAGAAAGTTACAAAAATAAATTAAAAATCTCATGGATCAAAAAGATCGAATGATTTGCCTACAAAAATCTAAAATTCGAATTATACTTCTTTATTCACCTCAAACAAAATTAACCCTTGCAGAAAGAGAAAAGAATCGGAAAAATTCAATAATTCGAAATATTGATTTTAACATTTCTCGTTTTAATCCTCCATTAGTGTCAATAATAAAATTGATTCTATTCTTTCTGCAAAGAAAAGTTTGAGTCGCGATTAAAATACGATATTGCAAGAATTTGGAAATAGATAAGTATAGAATATAGGAATAAATACTTATTACTATCTCTATATACAAGATCGTCATTTCTAGATGAAATTTTCACTTTTTGTCTGACGTCTTACGATTCTTGTAAAAAAAAATTGATAATTTTGGGTTTCACGACCTATATGGCAAAACTTTCTTTGCTCGTATTGCATCCGTGTCATTTCGAATATAAGATTCAGCACAGCTTAAAACTGATCCGAAGATGATTTACAATCGAATGTGGTTGTTGTTGCCTGTAGCTAAACCTCGCACCTGTCTTCTTGTCCTAATTAAACATACGCAATAGTTTTTAATCAACAATTCTATTTTTAAGGTCTACCAGACACAAATGCATCATGCAAAGACAGGCAAATAGATTCTGGATAAAAAAATAATTTTTATCACCAAATTTTCTAATAAATATTATGAAGCTCAAATAATTAAATATTAGATAAGTAATGAATGAAAATTTGCGAGGAATACAAAACATAAACACATAGACTCGAACAGATTGGAAAAAAATAAAACATTTATTTCGAAGATGATCGTCAATCACAAACAATTTTAAATAGTCTAAGAAAAGTCTAATAATAAAAATCTAAATTATATTATACAAAAAAAATATAGTCATAATTTAAGGATCTTTTCGCTTCTAGATTAGAGAAATCATAAAAATAAATGAATCTCTAACACTGAGATGAAGAATAAAATTTTATAAAAAAGCGAAGAAATCCCTAAAATTTGGATCTAAATTAGTTTTTCGATTTCTTCATTTTACACAACGAATATTAGAAGTAAATATTTTTTTTTGCTTTACAGTCGTATTCCTTTTTAATGTGAAATAGTGTCTATAGTGCAAAAAAAATTTGTTTTTATAACTTTTGCGTAAAACAAAGACTTCTAAGTTAGATCGAACACTTTTAAGATGTTATGGAAAATAATCAAGACAGTTTAATGACTTGATTGATTAAAATCATTAACATTTTGTAATGATTAATGAATAATCTAAATTGTACTCATGAACAGGTATTGCATTACACACCAAATTTTAGAATGAACACTGGTATCTTTTTTTAAATCCTAACAGAGAGCTATATTTTAGATTTTTTAAATTTTCAACGTGGAAAGAATTTAATACTAAAATCACTTCCTGTCTTATTTTGTCAAATTCATTAAGGATAAGATTGTCAAAAATAAATACATAAGTAAAATTGTAAAACTTCATAGAAGAGATAATAAAATTTTTCTCCGAAGGGATTTAAAGTCGTAGTTTTTAATACAAAAGAAATTGTAGCTACGTCAAAAATATGGTGCATAATAAATGTTACATTCAATATTGCTAACGAAGACAGATGGAAATTTGACACATAAAATGTACAAATAATTTAACAAGATTAATGATTTTTACTATGCAGGATTCGTTTTTAACTAGGATTTCGACTCTCAAGAAATTTTCTAAAATTGTTCGAATTTAATCCGAAACGAATACCAATTAATAAAAATATAATTTTCTAAATTTTTTTAGATATTCCTCAGAGGTTGAAACCCTGATAAAAATTAAAAACATTTACAGAAAGGCCATTATCTGAATAATAACACTAGACGTATTTAAGTAGAAATATTTAAAAAGACCTACTATACTTTTTACAGTTTTATAAAAAGAAAAGATCAGTTTCCTGACCAGACAAAAAACTGATTAAAGAGAATAAGCACTGACTTAATTGCATTAATACCTTGCTACTAAAAAATCTATTATTTATTGCAAATTTAATTCTACCTCAGATTTCAGAATCAGTGCCTTTTTCTCTATAAAATTAAAATTTAGATACTTATATTTGTATAAAAAATCTAAAAATTTAATAATCACTAAAAAAGGAAGCACAAAAAAGATCAAAAGCGGATGAATTAATCCTGATTAAAAGGTTCGCTTTTACAAATTGTTTCAGAGGAAACTTCTCGACGATAATTTACAATCACAGAACATGCATCGAGGATTGCAAGGAGACGGTTTTTTCACACGAACACAAGAGGAGAAAAGGGTCCTGACAAATTAATTAATTAATTAAGTGTTACCTATAGAGATCTCGGACTGCCTGATCCTCCCGAGATGCATTGCGACAGGTGTTCAGCTTATTCTCCAGCGCCTGTGTTGAAAAATTCCAAAAGAAGATTATTACTTAATCTTTGCTAAGAACTATTTAAAAATAATAATACAAGTATTTTATGATCAGAGAAAGCATAATGAAATAAGAAACTGCAGTGGATTTGAGAGATGTACGTATTATAAACCAGGAACCTTTTTATAACTGTAAAAAATATATCTAAAACTTTGTATCTTTCTTTAAAATTCAAAACAAAAGGAGTGCAAACATCTGTGTAGAAAATTGAAGAAATAAAATATATGTGGAAAAATATAAATTCAAATATAAACTGATAAACAAAATCCACATAATAGAAACCTTTGATTGGGCGAAAAGTAACTGTTCATATTATTCTTTCTTGTTTTAAAATTTATAAAAAGTAGATTCATCAAATCAAAAGTTAAAAATGCTCAACTGTTTTAAAACTCTTATTTATGAGAATTTTTAAAACGAAAAGCCATTCCCTCTGAATTTTGAAGTTAGAATTCGTACCTAAAATCCTTAATCCTTAATATCAATAATCTTCGTAAAAATCTAAAAATGAACTATCTTTTTATTAATATAATTAATATCTCAGATTCAAGAAAGAATGACTTTTCAATTACAATATGATTCTGTTTCACAAAAAATGTACGAACAGTATCTACAATTAGTAATGATAGATGACCACGTTTATCCAACAGTAAATTACCCGGAGTTTGAAATGTAAATTTCGCAAAAGCGCTGTGTTATTATTGTTAGAATAGAAATAGATTAAGGATTAGAGTTATAACTTGGATTGGAAGCCTTTGGCACAGCAAGGGGACAACTGAAGTAAGGTGAATTTCAAAAGGTAAAATCATGCAAACAAAAAATTGAAAACAAAATCAAAACCTGTTTTGAAGGAAGTTGGGAGGGTCGTAGTGCAAACGATCAGCAAATGGTTGGTTTAGGTTGTTGCCTGATACACTGGACCGATGCATCTAATTGCACTGATTGTGGTTTTGTAGTCGTTGGGGGGTTCGTCTTTTTTCCACCAGGACACGAGCATTTCACCCTCCTACAGTCTATACAGACCCACCTGTCAAGCTACCAAAACACCAGCTACATCACACTAACTGACAAAATAACAGGTTCAAAAATGGGAAACACGCTTGGTTTTATTTCGTTAATGGCATTGGATCCAAGTTCTAAACTGAAAATTCGATCTCATTTTATTTAACAAATATTATATTTGAGTAGTTTGTCACTGCAGATATTTTCATTTTTCAAATAGAAATGTGCGTATAGAGGGAAAATATCTCGAACGAAAAAAATTCTAATTAAGATATTTGTTAAGTAAAATGAGGAAATTGAATTTTCAGGCGAGGACTTGGAACCAAGACCTTTAAGTCCACTGAAAATTGGAATTTATATTTATTTTAATTTTGTTAATTTATTTTAATTATGTTTATTATTTTTCATCCAAGGTTGCAGTAGATTCGAAATCATTAAAGTTATTGCCAGACTTGAGGAAGTTATTATGTGTATGTACAAAACAAACATTCAAGAACGATGCACAGGGATTAGTGGAAAACTTTTTTTTTCAAAGAAATGAAATTATATAAACATATTTTAATAACAATAATAATACGAGATTCGGAAAATACGCCTTTAATTCCTATAAACTACAGATCTTAAATGTAGATATACGTGGTCATATCTAGGGATGGGCAAATTAAAAAAAAAAAAACTGATTGGAAATTGCAAAAACAGGAGGAACTTTATTTTAATTTCGCGATCTTTGGTACAAAATAAACTTTCAATCATGCACAAAAACTTTCTTTTAAACATATTAAAAAAAATAGAAACTAACTGAATAAACATATAATAGTTTCCAAAACATTATTATTAATATTAATAATAATGACTAATAACTTAATAATTAATGACTTAACATTGTCTGCAATTTCAACCAAGATACAGTTAAGGATATTGAAAGTTTTGAACTTTCAACTTCAAAATTTAAACTCTTCATTTTACTTAAGAATTATTCAAATTCTTTAGAGAATAAAACAAAAAAATTTTTAAACTGTGATATTTAATTAAAAAGCTGCATAATTAGTATATATTGCCCATCCCTGGTAAGAAGAAGCCGTGCTAAAAGCCGAAAGAACTGTGTGATTTTTACGAGAGAATGTATTTCAGATACATCGATTCATCTTTCGAATAGTTTTTTTACTCACCCCAACTTTTCTCATGAGGTCACCAATCATGTTCATGGCAAGTATTCTCGTGCAAGGTGCCAATGGGGGGTTCATGTTGTTATTATTGTTGTTGCCAATTACTCCCCCCACGCCATTTGCAACTGATGGCAAATAGGAAAGAGATACGTTACATAATTATATTATTTATCTCAGCAGAAAATAATGTCTCCAGAATCTTGAAAATTAGAAAGAATTAGAAGATGGCGTTAGTTGTTTTTTTTTATCCAAAGAGAAACTGAAGACATTTTTATCCAGAAGAGACACAAAGATGAAGTATCAACTTTTTAAATAAAAAGAAAATAATTTAAATATCTTATTAGTTATCCATTTTATTTACATTCCTGCTATTAAAAAATTGATAAAGATTTAAAAAATTGTAAAAAAAAAAAGCTACAAATCAGAGTATTCTATAAAATCGTATATTTTACAGATCAGTCTTTATTAAAATTCCTTCAATAATTGATAACAAAAAAATAGAAAATAATAGGAACTAGTCTTGAAAATGAAATAAGTCATAGGATAAAATAATAATTGTGTTCTTCAAGAAACTTATGTATACGTCGAAGCGTCAATCACAGTGAAAAAGAAAACAAAAAAGGAAGTCTTCGAAATTGATTAGTGAGAAATGAAATAGTTAAAATAAAATTATTCCCTCGATAGCGAGGGAGATACATGAGATGAGACATCGGATCTCCTCTTATAAGAAACATATGTGAATAAAAGCTTGGTTTTACGTAAAGCAGAGTGAAGCTTACTCTTAGTTTGTGGCGTAGTCGAGTTCACTGGCGTTATATTTTGAAGTGCAATCGGACTCGAGGGCGGTGTATGCGTCTCAAGTTCAACCTGGAGTTTGTTGCTATCGACGAGATTTCTAATTCGATCTGCTGTCTTATCGTTGTCTGGCTGACGTCGTTCTTGAACCTGGATTTCTTGTTTTAGGTCTAAAAACGATGAAAAAGCATGAATTTCAATGTTATAAAATGACTCAAATATTTTAAATGATTTTAATTCGAAACACACCTCTTATTTCATCCATTAGTCTCTGAACTATAACTTTTAAGCCGTCCTTTTCGTCTAGTTCGGATTCGAGTAACGCGTTCTTTTCTATTTCCAGATTGAATTTAGCTTCTATTTCTTCTTCGGTTGCTTTAATGATTCTGGAAAAGACAATTCAGTATTATTTATAATTTCAATCAAATCTGAAAAATCAGGACCTAAAATGTTGTGTAGTCTGGATTTCAAAGTGTGCAGTTAGAAATGAAAACTATTTTAGACCTTATCAAACATTCCAAACTCAGAAATTTGAATTATACCTGTGAGCTCTTTCCAAATCGTCGTTCTTTTGTTCTAATTCTCGGATATATTTGAGATGCTGTTCCTGGAGAACCTGTAATTCTTGAGCTTGTGTCTGAAACATAGCACAGTCGGAGGATTGTTTATCTTGTCGGATTCTTAATTGTTCTACTTCATTCGCAAGCCTCGAATTCCTTTGCTGTAGTTCTCTGATTGTTTTTTCGGCTTGTTCCAAGGACGCTTCTAACTCCTTCTCCAGCATTTGTGAGTTTTCTTGAAATTCCTCCAGTTCTCGCTCCACATCATCTTTTCTGTAATAATCCGTGAATTAATTGATTAACTTGTCTTCGAAATGCAAAAAATGCGCTTAGTTTAATATTCTGGCGTAAATATTGTGATAAGGATTTAAGCGGAATTGATTTCTTAAACAACTTTTACTGTGAGGAAATATAAGCATTTAATTTTACGCTTTAAATTTATTTTTTACATATTCTACGATTCAGGAACGGAATGCAATTGCAATTTTCTTAATAAATAAAGAGAAACAATTACCTTTGATGCATTTGATGTGCAAGGTCCATCCAGAACTGAATCTCCTCATCTTTGCTGGCAAAATCCGGAGTGTCGATTTCCATCATTTCGACAATTTCAAAGTCCACTTATCAATCAGTCTTGAATTCTTAGTTTGCGAATAAATTCGCCAAAAAATCACTTGACATTAAAACCATACGTTTTCTTTTTCACGATTCACAGTACATATTCTGTAAAAAAAACAAAACTTCACACTAAATTTATGCCACTTGTATTGTTATTACTTCTACTGAGAAAACATAGTGATATTTTTAAAGTTGTACTTCTTTTTTAAGAATATACAAAACATATAGAAAAAAGGGCGATATAGGTTAGAAGTCACGGGTCGGCTTAAAAAGTCTGCACGAAATAATTTAGACTTTTGATGATTCGTGACGCATTCCTTAACAGATTTATGAAATTGACACAAATGAATGGCGTTGCTTATGTATAGGAAATAATAAAGCATTTCTAGCATATGAACACAGTATTGATAAACTCCATGAGAATAAAATCTACACTGTAAATTACGTCTGTCATAAATGTCATCAGTTAATTTATTAATTAATTCAAGTCTCTCTATACTATAGGCAGAATTTTCACGTAATGAGAGCCATTTGTGACGCGTCAAAAGATTGGAACTTCTTTTTGCTTCCCGAGTGTGTCCAAGGCAAACGTGTTATACGCAATTGCATTTAATGAAGAAGACTGCGATAACTTACGTTTATCAAAATCACGAGATGACGGATTAAAAGTATGATAAAACCTGCAAATAGTAGACTTGAGAAACACGAAAAGGGACAACAAAAGGATCACTCAAGTCCACTTGTCCACTGATCCACTCCACTTTCGTACTACTGTACTAATACCAGCTCAACTCAACAGTCTCAACACATATATGACGTATACCGTATAGCGTATATATAGACGACGCCACGCATTTCTCGCATATGTATGCACTCACCCACACAAGAGACCCAACTGTCATGGAAAAATTCAAAATGGCGGATTCTTTGCGCATGCGTACTCCCATGCGCGCGCAAACCACTATAAAATATAAATTTACGAAATTTAAAAATTAAAAAATTCATTTTTCTAAAATTAAATCCTGATTCTAAATTTAACCAGTCTAAATCTTATTCAAATTATATATTCTTAATAAAGTAACAGTAAAATTTATACATTCGCATGATACACATCACTTATTAATTTACAATATACAATACATATATCTGTTTCGAGTCATTTAAATAATAAAACACATAAATCATAAATAACATATGATAGAGTAAACACACTAATTTCATTAACGCTCAAATGAGACTCAATTGTGAGAATATTTTCTAAGAAAGAAAAACTAAATAACAATATATATATATATATATATACATTAGAATTAAATTCTAACACTTTGTATGAAAAGAGTATTTACTATTTATAGTAACGAAGTCTTTTATCTGGGCTCATTTTGTTCATAAAAATTCGCAAGTCTTTTGATATTTCTAAACCTCCATCTCTACAAAAAAGCTTCTGAACCTTCATTTTAAATTTAATTTGCCAATTTAAAATTTAGAAGATTATTATTTTTGCAAAGAATCGAAGTAGAAAAATTAAAAGTTATTTTGCGAAATGTAAATCTATGTACTTGACACAACATTTTATTAAACCAGTCTATTTTCTTCTCTCTTTAAAGTGCTTCTATTCGGCATCTAGGGATGATATCTGCTGAATGTAGCTTCGCTTATCCATTACTGGGTCTGCCAAAGTAGAGGAATGACCTTCTGTAGATTTGGGAATGTCTTCCAACATAGAAGCATCTTCCTCCACTGAAGACGTGTCTGCAGATTCTAGAAAGTCGATAAATGAGTCATAATACTACAATGGTGAAAGTATATTTTAGGTGAACAAAGGTGAAAAACTGATAACTTGTGATGTAACTGTACTTTATACTGTTAAATAAACTCTTACGATCGTTATTCAACTTATGTTCCTTCTCTTCCTCAAGGTCGCCTTTATCGAATCCAAAGTCCACATCCAAATTATCTTCCTCGACTGCGAAGTGCAGGTAAGACAAAGTACACACAAGGGCTATGAAAAACAAGTTGGTACCAATGCCAACAATGGCAGATAGAATGGGCCAGTGAAACATCAAATAGCGTAGACCCGATAGATGAGCGTTTATCATTATCGTTGCTGAATAAAATTCAATGTGACGTGATTGTATCTCCACGTATACAAGCGTCACTGGATGACTCTAAAATTAATTACAGAACATTTAAATTTTTGATATACCTTTTCTTGGAATAAAATTTGATCACGTTTATATAAAATAAGATTTCCAGTTTCCTCACTTGGTCTTCTTCGAAATTGCCAAACAACTCGAGAACTATATTCTGTTTTTCCTCTTGAGTTCCAAAAATCATCATTGGCGAAAATGTAAGAGTCGTTAAAATGTGTAATAATGTACTTCTGTAATGAAGCATCGCAGAACGACAAGAGTGTTCTACGAGCACACCGTCTCGACTACGCAATTGAGCACATACCATGAACATTCCTAAAATAAATATTAATTAAGGACGTTGGATAAAAAGAATCAGAACTCCGATTAACTTAATGAAGAATTTTTACTCACCTAGTTCCTTATTAGCAGGGGATTCTGGCATTTCTAAATGCAAATTAACTTTGTATGGCTGGCCAACCATCAAAAGCTGCTGCTTTTTTGTCAGTTGAACATGAGCAGACGGAAAACTGCAAATTCCTTTTTCTTCTTCACAAGATCTGAAAGAAAAAGGAAATAATTGTAGATTCACCAAATAAAATAAAGTTTAAATTTATTATACGGCTTAGGAAATTTATAAAAATCCTTGTCATCCTTGTCATAAGTTGTGTTTATTCTCATGTTATCTTTCGGAAAAAAATACTAATCCATGCACGAATTGTCATAGAAAAAGAAGAATGAAATAGTAAAATTACTTGAATTGTAAATGCACCGGTCGAACATAGGACATGCTGGGCATGTAGGCATAGTAAAAAGCAGTGTAAAGGAAAATTGATATCCAAATAATCAAAACAGCACAGATGACTATAAGTCCTCCACGAAAAACAGCATCCCTCGCCGACTGAACACCCTGGGTTGTTTTTTGCTGCACATTAAACCACTTGTTTGCGATGTTTCTGATTACTCTTGTAGGCATTATTACCCTTGAATTCCTTTGAAGATTCGTCACAAAATACATTTATAAATTTGTCGTTAACTGCAAGAAACTCAAGAAACTCGACCAAACTTTTTAATCTTTTTATCTTTATTTACATATAGGAAATAGGTTATGTTCTATGACATGTCACAATATGCGACCCATATGACAATATTTTGGCGGCAAATTCAAACTTTTACATTTTTTGGCAATTCGACCTTGTCTTTTATTTTATCACGTAACGAATTTAAAAAATGTTCTTATAAAGGAAACTTTATTTTTACATTCTCATCATCAAATGAAAAGGTAGTTTTTTTGTGTGAAAAAAATGGTTTTTACGGCTATAAGGGTTTTATTTCACTGATATTGATAATAATGAAAGTAAATTTACAATTCGCATCATATTCGTTAAAAATACACTTACAGAAATTAAATTTTCATAATCATCAGCATCACACAAACTATTGTGTTAGAAAACTGTACAAACGTCGAACTCAAAACTAATTTATTTTCCTTTTCGATGTTCGAGTCTCGGTCTTCCCTTCTTCGCCGCTGGCTTATCCTTTCCTTTACTCAAAAGAGGATGAACTTCTGAAATAAAACAAAAAGAATATCAATTGTTAGAATAAGTTACATGCTGGTGAGCCTCTCACATTATGAAATCCAAAATAATAAAACAGGCCTCGAAAAATTCTGGAAAATAAAAAAATTACCGTCAGTTGGTGCTCCTTGCAACTGAATATCATGAGAACGATGTTTTTTCTGTGGAGGCTCATGTGCAACTGGAGTTTCCTCTGATTCTTCAACATCCGGAGAGATTGGCAGAAATTGCAAAGATCCTATATCCTCCGTTTCTTCATCCGAACTGCAAAAAGCAGCAACCCTGTCAATGGCAGCCACATCGACTTCTATTTCTTCATCCTGAGCCTCCTCTCCTTGAACTACGGATTTATCCTCGTCACTCAAATCAAATTCACTTTCTCTTTCCTCGTATTCAACGTTTTCATCTAATTCTTTAAAATCAGGGGCAAACGCAGACCAATTCTCAACCTGATTTTGTGCCCAAATTGACACAACTCCGGAAGATATTGAAGCGATTATTGGACGCACTGGATGCCACTATAACAAAATTTATTTTTAACAAATATACTGTATAGATCATTTAAAATTCCTCAAAAGTTTTTCGCTCAAATATTTACCACCACGTCAAGTAGAAGTTCTCCCTTCGTTCCGTGCAAGATTTTAACCAAGTTGCCGATACTTTTTTCCCATACATAAAGTGCATGCTGCCTTGCAGAACCAGCACAAACATATTCTCCATCGCCAGAAAAACAGCATTTTTTCCACATAGTTTTATTAACCAAATCCTGCAATTTCTGAATCGGCTCTGGTTCCCCATCCTTTCCACAAGCCAAAACTTCCGTACTGTCGTAAACTCGAATCACTCGGTCAGACGTGTTTATCAAAAAACAAGAACCCCTCCGAGCGAATTCAATACTCTTTACAGCCGTGTTACTCGCTGTTCCTTGAGATATTTTGTAAGAAGCTTTTACAGCTAGAGACTCTGCATCAAGAATCAAGACTCTTCCACGAGCGTTGCCAGTGAAAACATAGTCACCCCGTCTGTCAAATGATGCTACAATGTTTAAATCACTCTGAAACCAAATTTCAAAGTTTGTATGTAGTTCAAGCAGGTAGCAACTAGAAAACTTTTTATTGTTATTATTAGGTTGAATTTTATATTTGTAAAACTCACATCTTCATCAAGAGGAATTAATCTATGGGAACCTTCAACGTCAACCATAACAGCGGCATGTCTCATTGGACAAACTAAAAATTTGTTGAGATTTCTTGGATGAAATTGTACTTTTAGTATTGGAGATGGGAATCTGTATTTTTGGTCACATTCTCCGGAAAGAACGTCCCAAATGCACACATTATTATCAGTCGATGCACTGAGCAACTTGTGACCGTTCCTCGACCAACTAGGAAATCATAAAAATATTAATGTAAGCTTTGAATTAAAATTTGTAAGTAATAATGTTAATGATTATAGTCAAGAACGTACCTAAGTGAACAAACTGGATGAACATGAGCACTGATAATTTTGGCAATACCTCGCGTTAAAAAATCCCAAACAACAATTCTACCATCGTTACATCCCACAGCAAGCAACGTTCCCCTTTTATTAAAAGTGCATGTTACAGCAAGTGATATACAATCCAATGTTCCATCAAATTCCTAAAAAAAATTGTCCAATCAAGCTACGAATTTTGAGAAATTTATAAATATGGAAGTGCTCTTTAAAAGTTCAGAAAATACTTACTTCTGGATAATTCTGTCCAAACGATTCTGAAATGAAAATTATATATCTTATTCACGATTCAAATTATAGATGTTTATAACTGAAAATACTTACCTAGTAGTTCCAAGTTCATTTTCAGAAAAGCAATAGCTCAATATCGAAAAGCATAAAAACTTAAATATGTATTAATAATCACTCAAATTAAAAATTGTTTATTACTATATATATAAATACAGTTTCAACTTAACCTCACAGTCTTCGGTTTTTTAGGATTTTTCGACTTCATTGAAAAAAATAAACACTAGCTCTTACTGTTGAATATTTAGGGACTCTTTATCTCCCAAATGATTTACTTTTTGTTGATTTTCAAAGTATATAATAACCGTACGAGAGTTTAAAAAACGATAACAAAGATTGTTGTTTTGTGATGTCGATAAAGTCGGTACCGTTGACCAAAACCGTCAAAACCAAGAAAATGGTTGTTTGGTGATTTTATCGAATGGGTCGAATGCCAGTGATAAAAGACATAAAAAGCACGAAAACGAATTATTTAATGTGAAATTTTAATAGCCAAAATATAAAGGACTATGGCTTTCTGTGTTGGTAAGTAATGATTTTGTAAAATTATTTCTTTATTATTTTAATGCGTAGAGAATGTTTGAATGCTTTCCTAACCTAAATGTTACTTAATTGGACTTAACACGTTTTCTCTCAATAATTCGGATTTAAAAAGTCATTTTATACCTTTCAATTATTAAATTTAATTATTGTTTAAAACCTTTCAATTATTAAAGAATAATTAACTATGATGGAATCATTTACAAATTCTAATTAATTTCCTTTATTTTTAATAAAATATTTACAAGGCTGCTCGAATACTTTTTTCAGAATCTGTGCTGAGGCGAATTTCGTCAAATGGAATTAGAAAATTTAGTACTGTTGTTGAAACTGCACGTACATATGAAGAACCATTACAAATATTTCGAACAAGCGAAAATAATCCAGCGAATCATACCAAAGACCATTTGAACAGATTTTATACTATTTCACCTGAGGATAAACAACGATTGTTTCAACATGGTGGATTTAGAAAATCATTCGAGGTGGATATTCAAACATTTTCTGAATGCTGTGTCATGGTCAGACAACCAGCTGTGGAAATTATATCGTATTTGCAACAAACGGATTACAAGAAACCGATTAACAAATATGTTTTGTGTATCCTTTTCCAATGTACATTTTTTAAAACTTAAGAATTGAGAGAGTTTTGAACATTTGAAAACTTTTTACATTTCAAATGTTTTAAGAGTGTAGGATCAGGGTATTTTACTATTATATAAGTAAGTATAAAACGAAAAATACCTAATTATCAAATTTTTTTTCAAATGTAGGGATCGAATTTTTCATTTTGACTTTCCTTGACTCAAAAATTATTCAGACGGTGGAACTGGATGTGGAAAAACAATTACGTTAGCACATCTGCTCCACTATGGTTTAAGAACACAACACTTACTTATTCATGTTCCTTGGGGTAAGTAATACGCTAAAAATCATTTTTCCTGTCTAAATTTATTTATTTTTTTACTTGCGGAGTAATATAATAGAAAATAATTATCAAAAACTCTTTCAGCACAAAATTGGTTCCGATTCCCAAAAGAATATTCAAATTCGCAAATTCGAGAAGGATTTATGGATTTGCCAATAGACGCAGCATCGTGGTTAGCACAATTCAAATTTCAAAACAAAAACTTGTTATTAGGGCTGGATGTGAGTATAGATTATAGTCTTTAAAATTAAAAAAAATTTAGTTTCAATATAAAGAATATTTTTTTCGCCTGTTTCTCACCTATTTTAAAAAAGCACCCTTTCACCTTTTTAAATGACAATAAATGTTGTGATGACTGTGGTAAATTGCTTCTTCCATAAAAATACTGTATTATATAATCAGAATATAATTATTGTTTTAGTTAAGAGTGTCAAAGGATTACACCTGGTCTCATAGAGAAAGTACTCCAAAGGGATGTCCTATTGTGGAAATGGTTGATTTTGGTATAAGTCGAGTTAAATTTGCAAGCGAAATTATTATTGTACTGATGGATGAATTAAAGCAAGCGTGCATCGCTGAAAAGTGTAAAGCTATGGTAGTTATTGATGGCTACAATGCTTTTTTCGCAGACTACACAAGAATTAAGAATGAAGAAAAAGTTTTCGTACCAGCAAATAAAATTACTTTAACACAGGCGTTTCTCGATATCACGAAGAGTGATTGGAATCACGGAGCAGTAATTCTGTCTGTTGACACAAGAGCAGTTAAGGTACGACATTTTTGAACTAAAATATGTTTTTAATATGCATTGAATAGGTAAAATTAATATTATAGATATTTTATCGGATTTTATCTTATCCTTTCAAGAGTTCAACCCTATTAAAGTTAACTATTTTTTACAGGCACCGAGAGATTCAGAACTTCCTCGGTATTTATTACAAAAGGAAGGCTTCGAACACTTGGATCCGTTTTTACCCATTGATGTAAAAAATTATGATACCGAAGAATTCGATATGGTAATAGAGTATTATAAGGAAAGAAAATGGCTTAGGGATGTTAGTCCTCGTGGTATAAGAGAAGTGGAGTTATTAACCGCTAAAAATCCCCTTAAAATAACTGAATTTTGTGCAGGTTTATAAGAATAAAAAAAGGAAATCCAAACCGTGAGTGTTATAATTACATTTTGTACAGTTAAAAAGTATTTCAATTATATACCAATATCGTTTGAAAGTGTTAGTTTCTCATTTAGTCTTTTATACGCCTTGGATCCACTAGTATTGCATATAATTACTTTAAAGTCTTAAAAATAGACAAAAACTACATCAATTTTCATATAGATTCACTTTATTGATAAGGAGAATAATTCCATCACCCGGAATGATAGTATACATCGATAGAGACGAAGTAAACTAAAGTGAATTCCATTCAAAGATTATATATGTTTTTAGTGTTGTCTACCTTTATTAGTGTTAATAAAAAAACCATCAACAAATTGGAATGCTCAATAGGGATTTTTTTCTATATGGAGACTTCCCTCTAGATAGAATAATATATTGTGAGATTTGGACAAAAAGTAGTTCTTAACGACGAATGGGTGCAAGAATATCCAAAGCTTTGCTGATATCTCCGTCTTTGGTGACTAGAAGTTGAGTCAACCATCCACCTTCGTTGGAGAATCCCATTTCCATCATTGTTTCAATAGCGCGCTGAATTTTTGGATTCGAGTGGTATTGAGGTTTTGAAGTTTCTTCTGCCTGTGCAACTTTGTAAAATCTTCCTTCCTGTGGTAAAGGTGGGTAGAGTGGCTTCTGAGGCTGGGTTACTGATGCATTTGCCAATGGTGCAGATGGCTGTGTTAAAAAAAAGAAATATTTAAATTAAATTTAACTCCAAGGATTAAAAATATTTCTCTTTCAAAATTGGGAGGGGGGAATAAAAAAAATGTGATCCGAAATTTAAAAGATTTTAGGCCCTGAAAAATTTATGCTTACCGGATTTGGCAGAGGAACTTCAGCAGCAACAGAGGGAGCACGAGAAGCAACCGGAGACGAATGAGAAGAAGAGGATGGGCTATCATTCTCATTTAGCAAAGTCCATCCCTCAGTTTCAGGATTTGACTTCTCCATAACCACATTCTCATTTGAAGAATTCATGTCTACAGACGAATTTGAGTACACATTGTCCTTAGCTTCTATTGGTTTTTCTGGAAACTTCTCTTCCTGTATATTTGTATTAAGGGATGCTCTAGTCACAATCGGCTCTGTTGTATTTGGAGTAGAAGCTGCAGTCACAGAACTGCTAGCAGAAACTGAAATGTGACTGAATGGAGTAGTATTCTGAGCTTTGTCGTTCTTCACCTGGTCATTCACATTTGAAGTAGAAACTGAAGTGTGGTTTAGTGGAGTAGTATTCTGAGCTTTGTCGTTCTTCACCTGGACATTTACATCGATTCCAAGTGGGTCCAAAAATTGGGCAATGTGTTCTCCAATATTTTTTAGAAACTCAACGTGCGAGTCAGAGTTTTTTCGGGAGTGGGTTTTCGATTCACGTTTCTTTGGAGCTTCAGCAGTTTTTGGCTCTGTTTGAGATGGAACTTGTGGTTGCTCAGGTTTTTGAGTTTCTTTCACAGGACATGCGCCGGTTGAAACATCGGTCCAATCTTTCACGTAAGCAGCAACGATGTCCATCCAGGATAAGTTTTCTGCGAAATGACGAGAACGAGGCTCGCATCTGCTGCTTTTGCAAGGACCTTCCTTCGAATTTTCAGAGGGACCGCTGAATGACTGAGCCTTGCTAACTCTGTTCATGTGACGAGCAAGGCGTCTTGTATAATGAGTTTTCCACTGCATTGGAACGGGAATACGCAACATGCAGTGTTCCGGATGCAGAGATTGGGCTTCGCACTCCATACAGAGGTCGAAATCTACACATTGAATACATTTGTAGCGGAAGCCAAAGACTCCCTTATCGCAGCCGTCACAGACAACGTAAGGATGACGAATTCCAGTTTCGGCGGTCGATGCTTTATTTTCTTGCTGCTCATAGTCGGAGCAGAGAGTCAAGTAAAGTCGGCGGGGAAGTGATTCTTGTGTTTCTTCAAGAGCTATTTTCAGTTCCTCGTCGCTTGAAATCAAGACGTTATCGTCATCGGCATCTGAAATTAATTAAGAATTCAAATTGGTAGCAAGATCATTTTAAATGTTAAATTATATTAATTATTAATTCTTCCTTTAGAAATTGATCAAATGTAATTGTTTGAAATCTTTTCAAATCCCTCGAAATCTGTTAAAATTCCTCAAAACTAACAAATCTTTTAACTTCGCTTGAAATCACTTAAAATTCTTGTTCTGAGTTAATAGGCACACTTTCCAGCTGTTTCTATTTTTGGAAATGATGCGCATCACTTTACATATGGTTTTAATTCAATTTTAAACAGTAATTGACTATCATTGCCTATGTAAACTTGATTGCTAGTGCTTTATTTCTTTCATTTTACTGCACACTAAATGTTATCAAATCATTCTGTTGAATTACTTGCTGGAGTGACGCAATATTTCAACAATTGCAGCCATAATGATTGCATGACAGTGAAAGTTTCCAGAAACTATAATTCTTTTAACATACTGATAAGACTCAGTAAACCCAGTGGGCATACGATATTATTATCAAAACAAAATTCAAAACGTAATGAATTTCGGCATAAAATTGTTTACAATTTTTTGGCTCTAATTTAGAATTAGGTAAACATATATAAAAACGATCAAGAATTGAGTAAAAAAACTATCCACGAACGGAAATCACTGGAAGACTTTCTAAATTTACCAGAAATAAACTCCCGTTAACGTAATATGCAATGTGCATCTGGCAAAGTACCAACAAAAATAAATAGTATGCGTAATATGTCAGACTTACCTTTCCAACTGATAGTGAACCTTTTTCCTCGAATGTTCGGAAAAACGGTTTGTAATCTTTCTCTCAAACACTGAAAATTTGATTCAACTTCCTGGTCGATTCCAAATCTTCGCACTTCTGGTTTAGCTGATGTTTCATCTTCTTTCGATAAATATGCTTTAAAACTGGTCGTCAAAACTTTACGGAATGCCATGTCGAAATGACTTCAAATTCAACGATTGTCAACGATTTTCACGATTTCAGTAACCGCCACGAAGAAGAATTATTTTTCACTGCGTAATATTAGACTGGATTGAATCAATCAATATAGGCGATATGCCAGCAGTTAAGAAAGTACCTCCCTTATATAGATTGAAAAGCAAATGACTGCACTCCAAGTGATGCAGCGTAATAAAAATAAAAACATTAAATAGTTACGAGCATGACCGCTTGAGCTTGAGCGCGCCACAAACGTTCCTTTTTTTAATATGTACATATTTACAAAATTTACGATTACTTTTATGTTTCTTAGAAGGTTTTCTAAATAGAATTTTTTAATAATATCAAAATGTGTTATTTAAACAATTTAAGAATTCTATTATGTCTTTTTTCAATGTTTAGAAAGTCTAAATGATTAGCGATTTTTGAAAGGCGCCATTTTTGAATGAGTTGTGCATTTTGATTAATGGTCACGTGATGCGTTTCTTTGATTCGATTCGATGAATGAGTCATCATTACTCATTTACATATATATATAGTATTGAGTTAATCATAAAAAATTTTTAATGAAAATTATTGCAGGTGTTATTAAATAATTAATGAGATTTGAAAAAATTAAGTAATGTTTCAGTAGAAGTTTCTATTTTGATCTAAAGTGCGCTCCATGTTTCGAAAAAAATTTGAATTTTTGCATTTAATTGCATTTTTTATTTTGAAATTATTACTTTGAGAAAACTAATACATTTATTTTTACTTTTTAACTCAAATTCTTATTATTGAAAATAGTTGAAAATCTTTTAGGAAAACCGAAAAAATTTAAAAAGAAACTTCATGATTTTTAATTAATTTAAATAATTTAATTCAGATTAGTAAAATGCGGAAATTACATTTTTATTATTAAGACTAAAAATTTTATTACATATGTTATTTTAACATGTTTCTACAGAATGACTTGCATCGTATCGTCCATGATAAACCACGTATCTTCTTTTTTGTGACTCTATTAAAGTTCAGTCTAGACATTCTGGAAAAGTCTCGCATAATCGATCAAATGGTGCGTAATCCACACACTAACAAAAATAACGTGGAAATTTTTACTTTTGTTTATTTATCGCCTAAAATTATGATACTTGGAAATCTATTATACAAAAATTTAAATAGTGCTTGAAATGAAATGTTACTAAAAATGTAAAAACTATTCACTATCATTCGTTTTAATTTTGAAAGTTAGGGTCTATAAAAATATTGAACAGTAAAGCAAAAAATGTATTTATAGCTAATGAAAAAATTTTAAGTTCTGCAAATGTAGACTTAATATTATAATAGAAAAAATAATTTTTAATTAAAAATAAAAAGAATAAGATAATGGGTACAAGATGGTTAGCCATCCCTCCAATGATTGGCCATTTGCTTTAAAGTTTAAATATATGAATTAAGAAGTAATCACAAATAAAACTATTAGTTAACTATTATATTATTAAAAGTACTATAACTATTTATAAGTTTTATTTAGGGATTTTGAGAGACTTTAATTCAATCAGTCAATGGATTTCAACACCGATTGATTAATCTAGGTAATTAAGGTAATATAGTTAGTTTGGTGATATTTTGTTAATATTTCAAAATTGGGTTTTCTCTAAACGGAATTTTGGGAAATTTTGTTTGAAATTGATTTATCCGGGACAGCGCGTACGCAGTCCCGACTAACAAAAATTATACGCCCGAGATATCCACATTAGGGATATTCGCAAGGGTCAGCTCAACCGTAGTGCAATGGAAGAGCCTCACCCTGGAGGAACCGCCTTAATGATCACGGTAGCCTCTGCGCCAGGTAAGTATGCTTTCTTCTGTTACTCGCGACTTTTTAAAACATCAGAGATTTAACTCGCTTTCGAGACGACATCGTCTAGCGAAGCGTAGCGGCCAAACTCTCTACTAAAGTACAGTTATGGGATTAATGAACAAAACACTGGCAGAAACCTAAGAGCCCTACAGCGTACAGTGTTGAACATTAATGCACGTGATTATTTCGCAAAGACGAATATTAATATTATGTTTTATTGTAATATAGGGTTTTGTGTTAAATAAAAAAAGGTGTATGCATATTCATCATAATTTATTTTATATATCGTTACTTGAAACATATTAAATATTTACCAATAGAAACATAATTTATTCACAATAAATCCCAAGGATATTGTTTATTCCAAAGTTAAATAAAACGATAAAATCAAATAAACTGTGGAGATTTATTGTGTATTCAATAAAGAATATATATAGAGCTTAATAAAGCAGATATAATAATAATTAAATAACTGGCGCATCATTATACATTACAAATTACATACCTTGATTAAATCTGAATAATTTTTTGTAGTATTGACCATTCTATGAAAAGTAACTTTTACAATAGACTGAAACTGAATTACTTAAATGCGATATCACAGTAGAATAATTATACAAAATATATCCAGTACCGAATTACGCATAAACGGGTCAATTTTATCATAAATTAACATTCAGAAAAATGTATAAAATACAACAGCTGAAAATTATTCTAAAGTTAGAATAAATAATTAGCGTCATTCAAATACTGAGAAGTATAAATGTATATAAAGTACAGGCCTCGGATCATGTGACTTTTTCGACTTTTATCATTTTTGAAAAATTCATTTTAATATTAAGGCACTTTACGTTTACAATTTAATCCCCGAAAATGAAATTAGAGTAATATTTTTCTATATTTTAAATATAAACTACTATGAAAATGAAAAAATCCATGTCAAGGTGTGTGATTTCCAACCCTTATTTAAATCCGAAGCTTTTGTATTACGTATAACCATTAATTAATCCGTATAATAATTAAGTAAGTCGTCAACGACATAAATTAATTTAATGAAAATCCAGTTTTCACTTTTAATATTCACATATCATAAATATCGATTAGAATTTGTTTCCAATCGCAAGAATTAATATAATTATCCTTTAACTAGTGTTCCGCCTGAAAGTTAAATTCTCATTAGTTTAACTTGATAACCTGAATTATCAAATTTGCTTCAAAAACAGATTTAGATATTTTAGATTCTATAGCCCCTTCAGACGCGATTAAGTTAATACGCCGGCATTAATTTAGATCATCTGAATCCTGTTAGATTAGTAGAGTTTTTATTATTCCCATTGTTTTTGAAACTCAAGTAATTAGTCGTTGGTTTGAATATGTGCTTAAAATCATATTAAGTTAAGGCCAGTGGATTTTCTTGTACACATGGTGACTTTTTTATCCAGAATCTGAAATTAATAGATAAAAAAAGTTATAATTTTCTGTAGTGAAAAAACCACTGTAATTTTTAATAGTTTCAGTGACTTTTCACTGATTTCCAGTAGATTTTTCACAGATTGAAATCGTGATTTAATTTATAAATTCATTTTTATATAATGAACTTACCATTTAGGTAAAGACGGATTTGCAATTGATATTTGGTACGATGACATTGTCATTGGATGTGGCAGAACAGTAAATATCTAGTAATTCAAATACCACTCCATTTGTCCATCCAAAGCCTGATTGAATTATATATTCTCCTCCTCCTCCATAAACTCCAGGCCGAACTGCATCGTACTGAAATATTTTTATAATTAATAAAGAAGATAATAATAATACTACAGAGCGAAAAAATACAGTTATAATATTTTTTCAGATAGGATTATAAAACTTTTCTTCATTTATTTCTCACCTATTTTTGAGAAAATTACAAATTTTAGTAAAAACTGATTGTAGATAATACGAGGAACCTTTTGTTCTATTTTAAAGTCTCAAATTATAAAAAAACGTATAAACTTTTGAACATGAATCAGCATCAAATGGGTGAAGAAACTCTTCTATTTCATATAGCACAAAAGCATATTATATACGTGACCTGCTGGGCCAATTTACTCAGTTTTCAGATGCAACTCACTAAACAAAGGAAACTGATTGTTTGAGTTGACCTCGATCAGCAGCGAGTTTCATTTTGCAAAACTTTTTGGTCCGATTTCGTGGTAAACGTGCTGCGGGCTTGCAAAATTTACGAGGAAATATATTTGCAGCTAATGGTCGCCTTTATCTAACCCCGCTGTATTTGGAATATGGGACAATGCGATTCAAGAAAGGGTTACTTTATTGCTTTTATTGTTTTTCATCGTAGCGAATGATTAACGGTCAAAACTCATGCATCAAAAATCGAACGAATCATGGCTTTGCAAGCATTAATCGCTTAACACGTTCAAATTGGCACCTTTTTGTAAAGTGCCATTTCCAGATTTAATCTTCACCGACTGCAATAGTCGTTTTCTCTTTTCGTCGTTTTACAGTCGAAAGTGGATTAACCACCACGTCGCTTGTAAAATTTTAAACGAATCACTGAGAAAACTTTATGAGTGGTTCAAGTGCTATTGGCATTAAAAACTCACGTTTCGCAACTTTTTTATCCACGGTAATTTCAGAATTAGTGTATTTTATAACTGTCGAATTTTAGTTTTCAGCTCATTTAAAATTTATATCTTAGAAAAAGAAAGGCTAACTTTGAATTTCTGCATTTTATTAATTAATCTAATCTGAACGAAACATATAACCCTTCAACCGCAAAATTCAGCTTGGATACATAGAGAACAATATTAAAGCTTGTGCTTGTATCTCCAGATATATATAAAATCTTAAGAGGAGAAAATCGTAAAAAATCATAACATCTTCTATTCCGTCCACGATATCCACAGGGAATTACTTTCACAGAAAGCAAACCATTAAATCACGCGGTTTTCTTGAAGGCACTCAAGAAATTATTTTTATCTCAATTTTCTTCTGTAGCTTCATTTTAATCGTATCTCTGCGCTCTTGGCAACGAGAAAAAAAATGTCTCCAGAGTCAACTAGAAATATTTGCACGTCTTTACAAATATTGTTTTTTACTCTCAAAAGCTCTTTATCCAGCTCGCTAAACTTAATTACCACTTAATCATGAACGACGTTTAGGGAATATTTGCGGATGTAAATTAGGAATTCGAGGGGACGAACGATTTATTCCTAGCGGGAAGACACCAACCAGGAAATTATATAATCAAGTTCTGAGGTTGATACGCATGATTTACTTTCGTTGAAAAAAACGTCTACATTTTCAGAATATAATTAAATTTTGCGAAATTTGAGTGAAATGTTAGAATATCAACGAATATTTCAACTTTTGTAGTTAGATATCATTAATGACTTTCTTTATATTTTATATTATGGCTTTGTTAAGTTACATCCCCTGTTCAGTCTTATCAATGACAATACGCAAATAGCACTCATCATCCGTGATATTCATACCAGCTTCTAGCTTTGGTGCATTCATGTCTTGCTGAATAGGTGTTCCAAGTTACGACAATGTGAATTGTCATTTGGGTATTCTGAGTTAAATAGATCCTCAACAATGTATTTTGCCACAATAAATTATAATTACTACAATATTTCCCGTGCTTTTCATTATTTTAAATTCGACCCTACAAAGTTCCAAATTTAAAGCATTCAAATTCATGCAATTAAGTTATAAAAGAAGTATTTCATTTTTCCAATTCCTATTTTATCTCTCTTTCTCGCGATTGCTTAATGAATTACACCTTTCAATTTGCGCAATGATAGATTTGTAGTAGAAAAAAATCTATATTCCAAGAAATAAAAGAATATTTTTACCATCATGTGTAGAATTAAGAAGAATAATGAAAAAAAAAACTGGTAATGTGTTTAAAAGTTAACTAAGAAGTTAATTAAAGTTAATTAAACCTTAATTAAAGAAAGGAGACTCTCTGTGTCCGATGCGAACGCTCCAGTAATCTCAATTTCCGTTATCTTGAAATACTTCTCTTGTTACCTTCTTTAAACTCTCGTTTTGCTTTTTTCTCTCGGTGTACTCCCGTCAACAAAAAACTTATGAATAAACGGTCCCTTGATTCCTCCCATTGTATCTATAATAATTTTTCACGCTGTGAATCAAATTATATATCTTTTTTCCTTTTCTCATTTTTGGATTTACAATTCAGCTAATTTTTTCAATCGGTTACGCAGCGAGTGCTACAGGATTTAATTACAATAGAATTCAATCCGATAATGATCGTCAATTTGAAAATCATTTATCTTCCAATATATTCCATGTTAACGAAACTTTTCATTTGAAATAAATTAGATACCTGCTTTGATTTTTTAAGTACGCCATTAATTTATATGAATTTTAAATTTGCAAATTACAAACCTCGATACATTCTAATTAAATTGCCTCATATAAATTGAAATGACATTTTTCTCTTTAATTCTACACACGTAGTAAAACATTTCTCCCCCATTTCCACTTTTAATCTTGCATTGTAATGCTCCTTCAACTTTCTTATCGATTTTCCAATTTAGCTAAACTCCACGTGGAAGAAAATAATAAAGCAATGTTTCACACCCCAATCGTCTGGTTTTGTATTTCTAATTATTTCTGGTTTAGCCAATGGAGTTCAACATAAGGGAAAAAGTACCCGTTTCCTTCTCTTAATATCCTCAATATTTTCATTTCCCTTGACATTGGGATTGGGTCAGCATAAGAGGGTCTAAAAGTTCTGACAACTTTATATTTATCGAATAAACTTATGGTACCTTGCTTGAACACGAGACTCGGAAGATTTCGGTCCAGGAAAAAGGTTCGCCCCATTCGAAACATCTCTGAGTCTCTGACGATCATTGGTACAAATTACGCAAGTTACAATTTTCGATTGACTTCGCAAAGATTGAAATAACTTTCCTAAAGACGAACATAACAGGCCATTTGTTTCTATTCTTTCCTGTCAATAAAAACTTATCTCATACTTTTTCTCTACTAACAAGCAATTTAGTCTCTTAAAGGAAGTCATAAAAAAATCCACACTTTTATAGAACATATAGGAAAATGAAAAAATTTAAAGGGTTTTTGATTGCTCAGAATTCAGAATCAGAGTTTCATAAAGTGCGTCTATCTTTCAGTTTTAGGTTCTGAAATCGAGATTCTTCAGATTCTTGAGAGAATTTCTTTGATAAACCCTGGGGGGTCATTCAGATTCAGAGGTGCCAATTTTGGCAATATCTTAGGAAAAATATATGGAGCCGAGGAATGTGGAAGCTGAAAGAGCCGAGTGGGAATAGACGCAAAAGGACGTGGACAGCAATACATGAAATAAGATTCGTGAAGAAAGCTATTCGTATACGACACGTTCCAAAATTTATGATAAAAAATACGCGATAAAAGGTGGAGAAAATGCGAATGTAGACAGGGAAGAAACGGATCGGGTGTCATTTTTCACTCGATCGAGAATTTTCTTCTTGTCAAGTCGACCGTTCGTGCTCTTTTCCAATCACTTCAGTCCTGGAATCATTGGAATTACACGAGTGTCACGGATCAATATAGGTCCTATGAAATTCAATGTCCTTTTTCCTTCTCTAAGAAAATCAGTCTTTTATCAGGTGAATCTGATCCACTTTATATATTGAATATAAAAAAGTGATGTTGTGACAATAAACAAAGATCACCTGGTTCAATTTTATAAAATTTAAATTAAGAAATAAATAGTAGGGTGACCTACTATTTATTGTTTTTTGTTTTGAATCACCCATCCCCTAAAGTTCCATTTGGTAAATGAAATAATTCATATTTATGGTTCAATCGATATTGTACACAATATCTCATTTGATAAGCGAGTTCAAAATTCCTGTACATACCTTCTCGAACATTTCTTTGTATGTAAGATATCCTTCGTAATTAGATCTTAGCCATCTCGTACTTAACTCGTAAGCTAAATCAAGGGCTGGTTTCCAGCCAGTTTCGCGAAGTCCGAGTATCACCATGGACTGTAGTGGTGACCAAGCATTTGGGAAATCCCATTGTTCTCCAGTTTCGTCTAATGATGTAGGAGTTCCGCCTATTAATGACAAATTTATTGGTTTTAAAACATTCACAATAAAAATTCCGAGAAACCTGTTGAAAATCCTTAAAATTCAACGAAAAAATTTAAGAATGCTGAAATTTCTATATAATTGTTAAAAAAAACGTTACAGTCCCTTAAAATCCATCGACTTTATTGAAAATATTTTTAAATTCTTAAAATGATATTAAATTCCTTGAAATTTTTGATCCCTTATTAAAAAATCCTTTTATAACTATAAAATCGGTTAAATGAACTATAAAAGCTATATAATATGACAAAAATGATGGACAAGAGAAAAAGTACTATGAAAATTGAAATAATTGATCTCTCAAAATCAAAGCAAGAAATTGATTAGCACTAATCATGTGGCGTGCCATGCCATGTTTATCTGTGCTCCAGTACATTTGGAACGGCAATAAAATTTCACTTCGCTTACTATTGGGGACTTTGTCGTAGTTCTTGAACAGTCCTATAAAAGCTGAAGCTTTGGATCACTGTATCCGTCCTTTAAAGCTCCGACAAAGGGGATGTTCATATCTATGTACTTCACTTGGAACCATGTGATCTTTACGACTAACAGAAATGGCCCATCGAATGCAGGGTTAGCAAAAAGCACAAAGATTCTAAGAAAACTTGATATTTTTTATCCACTTTAAGAAATCCCTTCTCAGATTTTGCAATTAGAATATAAATAAAAAAACGCAAAGAACAAATGGTCACAATTGCAAGGATTGGTTTTAATTTTTATCAAAGGGTATGGATTATTAGAAAGGTTTTAAGAGTTCGGATCTTTTCTAGAGTGCAATTAATTGCACTAATTAATAAATTGTAGAATTCTACAGAAGGTTAACTTTATTTTTATTTGCCGAAATAAAAATGTGTGCATTTCTTCAAAATAGTGGTTCAAGTTATTCGAAATATTATAATTAATACAACAAAAGAAGGTTTTTATTTCTGAAAAAAATGTATAGTGTGCATAAATGTCTGTTATGCTCCTGTTTGTTCATTTTAATGATTATAATCTGCGAATCGTGAGAGGATCTCAAACAATAGAATTACCCTTCCATATAGATTATGTCACATGTTCGTTTCCATATTGCTATCAGAATTGTTTTCTTAAGATTATGATTGAATCAACAAATTGTGTACAATGACTTACCGAAACACATTTATCTAATTGAATTTCATTTGGGTTTCGATTTGGACTTGAATTTCAATACTTTCTCTATAAATCTGAATTTTTAACAGGTTTTCGATGGTGAAGATTTGATGAAAAGCTTCATAGTGAGAACGGAAAAATATAAATTAAAATGAATATTATAAATTCTCACCTAAGTAGTCCGTTATATTTTTCTTCTTGATATATTCTACAGCTCTTTCTGCATACTGAGTTTTATACTTGATATCGTAACTTTTAGTATACAAAGGAGCAAAATTAGAAGCATAAAAGGTGTTCCTCTGTCTGTTGTTTTTCATATCATAATCGTACCAAATTCCATCCTTTTCGTTCCACAAAAGAGTCTGAATTCCAAGTCGATACCTGTCAGCGATTTGTCTATAGTATATGGATTTCTAAAAATAAAAAAACCACGAAATTTGTTTTAATCGTCTTGTCTAAAGAAGTCTATAATCTATAATCTATACTCTATTCGTTTCTCTTTATGCAAAGGACGGAGAAATTTGTTATTATAAAATGCATTGTCAAAGTTTCGACCAGTTGGAAAATTGATCAGTTTGAAGAATATTTATAGCTGTTTTCATCCATAATATTGGTTTTTTCTTTATGGTGTAAGGAGATAATAATTTTGAAAAGAGCTTTTCTTGCGAACGTAATAAATAAGCATTTATGAGCGTTTAAGGATATTTAGGGCTAAAATTTAATACCATGAAACGGTATTAGATTTCATCTTTACGTTTATCATGTTCTTTAGCCGATACGCCAACTTTTAAGAATATACGAATATGATTTATATCGTTAAATGTTAAAAAGAAAGAGGATTTCCAATTTTATAATCTAGATTTCTGTTTGAAAATCAGTAATCCTTTGAGGCCTCGGAATCTCGAATACTAGTGGGACACAACCCGTTTAAGCTTGCATCCACTTATTTGAATTACTCCAGATGTGGAGCAGATTAAAGGGAAGTGTTCGGGAAATGTATTTGCCATCAAATCCAGTAGAATTCTGTCCCACTTAGTCTTTTAATCAATGTAGATTTATTCTGTTTTGAGTTATTTCTTTTTATATTTGAAATTAATGAAAAATACAGAAAATACAAATTTCCGAATTTAATAAAATGCAGAGACTGAAGCCCGAAGATGTTTTTTAGAGCTGTAAAATTAACACTGACTGTCTTCGTGAAGCAAAAGTGACGCTAGTTAAAATGTAAAATTGAAGTATTAAACCATTTAAAAGTACCACTTAAAATTTAACGATGTGACTCGGAAATTGCATATGAAATTAAGTTTTGACGTGATGCGTTCACTGTTTACTGTTAAAAACAAAGTTGTTAACATTTTAAATATTTTTTTTCCATCGGCCTTGAAACTGATAATTGAAAATTCTAAACTAAAATTGAAAAACATTTATGTAGAAGAGACTTCGTGGGTTTATCATTGTCTTTTCTAGAGTTACTGAATTCTTAAATTTGACAATTTGGAACATTTCCAAAACAACTTTTTCCAATGTTTGCAAACTCAAACTTCCATATCGTTTTTCACAAAAATCAAATAAATCTGAAACTTTCGACACTGGCTGAGTTCTGACCGCAATTGGCTTTAAATAAAGGAGCCCAGAGGAAATTTGTGGGTAAAGAAAAATTCCTCATGAATTTTTTTTATGATTTTAAACTTCAATAGATGAAATGTAATTAATCGAACTTACGAAAGTATTTCCTGCAATAATATGGAATTTGCTGAGACGTCTGGCATTTCTCTCAAGGAAGGCATTTAGATCCACTGGGATGATGTACTTCGCAGCAATATGTGAAATATTGCGATGAGGACTTTGGCCTAATTCAGTGGGAGAAATGAACCAACGTGCTGAGAAATCCCAACCAGTTTCCGCGCCTGTTTTTAAATTTTCGTACAGTTCTTGTTTCGCTGCGTTGGTAGGCAAAAATTCTGCCAATTTGTAATCTTCTCTGTATATGAAATATGAATTAGAATTATCAATTTCAGTTAGTCTACATCACATCTAAATGTAATAAAATTTAATTACCGATAACTTTCAGGTCTGGGTCCGTCACCTTGGACGTAGTACCTCGCCATTTTGTAGCTTTTACCATTCTGAATAACATTGATAGTTTTTTTTTGTTCCCAATATTCAAACTCCCTATCTAGAATTGGTAATACTTTTTTCATGAAGGCGTAATCCTGTGTAACATCTATGTAATTTTTTACCTTAAACATGAAATTGGACAATTGATTAATTGAAAATTGCATTTTTTAATCCATGCAAATTTTTTTGAATTTAACTTTTTATTAAACCTTTCTAGGGAAATTTTCAGGTCGATATTTTTAATTTAAGATCAACCGAAGAACGTTAATTCAAGATAATAATATTTTGAATTGGTATACTAATTCCATTATAAGTAGGGTAGAGAGAAAGAGAATGAAAATTGGCCAGTAAGTCTTTATACGCCTGCTGAAAATCCATTATGAAAGTTTTAGAGGACTCGAACTAGTTTTCCAGATCTTTGTATACATAGTATTCTAAAGTTATCGACCCTCGTAGAAAGTTTTGACACTTCTTTTTATCTAGAAGGCGCCACCAAAGCTCGACTTTAAGAAGTTTACTTAGTATTTTATTTTTCAATGAAATTTCTTTTCATAGGTACATATGTATCTACTTTAAAAATACGTAAACTAGTAGTTTTAGTTTTACAAAGAAAGTTACAAACTGCTTTGAATTGAGAAATTATCATTGAATTTCAAATTGTATTTCTTCGCAGTGTCATAAAATTCAGTACTTATTCTATGGGGTAATGGCACTTGAAACAGCCCCACTTTAAAATTTAAAGAGAATCAAATCCCTTTCGATATAGATTCTACTCTGATTTTCGATTAACAATGGGATTTTTAGATTCCGTACCCTTGAAATAAAAAAAATTAAGGTCGATTCCCTAGGGTTTAACTTCATCATTCCCTAATATACTTATTGTCCGATTAAGGTTTCAGATAACCAATCATTTATTCCGCTTTGGGATTGGGCACAAAGTAAAAATTCACCCCCAGGATAAAATAAAGAATAAATCGTTTGTTTTTGAAATCAGATTCTAAAAGAATTACTGTGAAAATATTCCAAATTAAACGTACCATGTAAGTTAGAAGAGGTGGTTGACTTCTCATAAGATAATAAACTCTTCCACCATTTGCCATAAATCCATAAGTATCGACGAAACTCACAAAATTTTCGATCATTCCTCTCGCTGTTTCTACCATGTCGCTCAGTAGGAGACCTTTGATGATCCAGTAGCTGTCCCAGTAGTAGTATTCTAGTAGCCAATTATTTATAATTAATTATAATTTAATTCATTATATCTACATCGTTTGAATAAATTTCACAGAATTTTAGAAATTGTGAGGAATTTGATGAGTTTTCAGATAATATGGAAGGGATTTTTTTCATTCAAAAGGATTGAAAAATCTATTATTAGTCCTTTGTAATTGTTAGAATTCTTAAAAATTTTGTAATTTCTTAAAATTCTTTGAAATAAGATTCAACTCCTTAAAATTGTATAAAAAATATCTGAAATATTGATTTATACATAAACAAACCTCTAAAACGACCTCCAGGAATGATAATTCCATTTTTGACTGGAATTAAACTATGCCTGGTTGGATGAGCAGCCACTTCTGGTTTTATTTTTCTAGCCAATGTCTTCCATATCGAATTTAATTCTTTTGCAAATAATCTAAATTTTGGATCTTGAATTTTCTTTAAAATCAAGGGCTCATCTACGAAATCAGTCGGAATCCACTCTTCAAATTCACCTTCATCAACGAAAGTTGAATTAATGAAATCTTTTATTTCTTCTTGAGATGGATTATTATTAGTTTTTTTCATCAACTCATCAAATCTGTGAAAAAATTATTAATAATATTTTAGTTTCAATATATACTTGAAATCTGAACTAATTAATAATTCTTCATTAAATAACTATAAAAAGTAACCGTTTCTTGCTTTTCAAATATACAGTTATTACATAGATGCGAAAGAGTTTAAATTAAATTCTTCACGAAAGTTGATCACTTTACCGGAACTGAACTTTTTAGCTTACTTTTTCAGAGTTATTTCTGGGTCATTCAGTTGAACGAGATCGACGAAAGTCTTACTATCCTTATAGATATTTGAGAGTTGAACGGTCTTCAATAATTCTCCAGTGCAGTAGATTTTGCTGTAACGAAAAGTAAACGAAGATTTAATAAAATTATTTATAATGAATGAAAAATAATCTTGAGTTTCTCTTGAAAGAACTATCAAGTCCACAATTATTTTTAATCAACTCTCTGCATCTTAATGAAAATTTCTAATTTAATTCAGGGGTGGGACATTCATCAGAAACAGTATTATTACATGTAATTAAAAATAAATCAATCTTTTTTTAAACTAGGACAAAATTTCTATCTAAAGCAATCTATTGTTTAAATAATTGGCTCGACGTACTTAATTCATTATGAATGTAAAATACACATGATAATGCAAAGTTTTTGTACACTTGCAAGTTATTTCAACTAATAATGATTAAAATTGATTTAACAAGATAAGAGAATAATTACTTTCGCCACTGTTTGCCAGCAGTATTTATTGATATTTAGGTACAATTTTCATTAATTAAACTTGCGGTATTAATTATGTCCCCATACAGTTCAATTTATATAGATTATAGATATATATGTATATGTATATATATAAATAAAATTGACCAAAACGCAGATCTTCACTTTTCGATACTTTTTGTGTTCATTTAAAGGTATCTTAATCGAATTATAATATTTTTAATGTACATATTATATAGAATAAATACTAGAGTAGTTAAACATATTTATACTAAAAAGTATATGTAGGTCGTTTTATAATACTTAGTTCCTTTACATATCATAATTGGGGCTAGAATATTTAAATAATTATCTATACATTCTTGGAACTGTTTTTGCAAACGTTGATAAAAAAACGATTTGATATTTTCCTTTTTTTTTATCAGCTTTTAAATAGATAAGTAAACATTTATTACGCTTGTTTTAAACAGAAACTCTACTTTGAAATACTTCATTAAAAATCCCATTGTTTTAATAATTTATAATAATCAAAAAAAGAATTCAGTAATAATAAACATAATTCTTTTGTCGAAATTATTTTTATAGTTATGATACTTCCTTGGCCTGAATTAAAACCTTTGGACCAACAAAAAAAGATTTATTTAAGTGCCCTTTTTCCATCTTAAGTAAAGAAAATATCAATGAAAAGTTTTATGACCTTCGAGTCAACAAAAAGTTCATCAAAAGCGGATCAAGAGCGTTTCGTCGTTATGAATAACCAATAAAGAATATTTTTATCGATTATGATATAATCTTTGTTTATCGATGCTGTATCTATTTTCTTACAGCGCTTTTATCTCAACCATTCAATCCAGATGAATATTTAGTGGAAATACTGTCATTCTCTTTAAGAATCAGAGATTTGCATTGATGCTAATCGTATCAAAAGTACTCAAATTTACATACCGAGTTTGCTATCCATCATTTCAAATTGAATTATAAGTGAGACGAACTATCGGCTTCCGATATTTTCAGAGTTCTCTTCTGCATTTATTCAGATAGTAATCCTAAAAACATTTTCACATGCATCATTCTCGTCTTATGTGAAGTAAGTGTACTTTTTCAATGGCTTTTTCAATTTTTCCAGCTTTTTTTGTTGGTAATTTTTTGAAAAAGCAGTTGTTTAGTATGTAGTAAAGTCATAAGATTTATAGCAATACCACTCTAGCAGCGCCATATAAAAGATAAATGCTCGTTTACGGTTCATCGCTTTCTCGATAAAATCTGTTCAAAGTTTGATTTACTTTTCGCACGTGCATCTGATATTGCTGTGTCAGCAAAGTTTCTTGTTGTCACACTAAGAACTAACTTTTTCTTTGTAAGGAAAAGTAGAGTTCTAGCGATCCAAATTCCTTATTCAAGTCCAACAATGTATCGAGGGCAGTGTAAAAGTGTATCACCACATTTGGTAGTCAATGAGTAAATTAAGCGCAATTTCACAGGTCGTAGAATTAGCAGTAGTTTTTTTCAATTTTATCGTAAAAGAATTTGCGATATTTGTTGTTAAACGAAACATTTTTTTCCTTCTGTGATAGTGCGAATGTTTGACTTTTTCAAATAATGTTTTCTTTTGTTATAAATATTTATACAAGCTTTATAGGGATGTTGAGCTATGCACAACTCACACTTATCACATTTCCGGTTTCGTGATCGGTCTTTTGTCAATTTTCGAACTGGAAAGTCGGTCACCACAGAATTGTTTGAAAAATATGTTTCCGAATACTAGCTGGAAAAATGTATTTCATGCAAAACATTGCAGATTGGAACGAAAGAATGCTTTCTGAAAGATGATATCGCTCAGTAAAGTTTGGTCTTTCCTCCAGAATTTTCCATATCACGTTGTTGTTAATGTATAATTCGATTAAGAAATGCATTGAAACGATAAACAAAACTATAAATAAAAACTATAGTAAGTTTAAAATTTGTTTAAAAATAAAAAGTATTCGACAAAAATGTATACAACCATTAGAACTTAACGTTGAAGATTAAATTCTTGTTCTCTTTTTAAATGATCTAATTTGACGCATCTATAACAAATCAAGGATAGATAATCAAGGTATTTCTCATGACCTAGAAGTCCGTATATTAATCTTTATTTAATTGTCTATCAACATTTGCTGACATGTCCCATTTCTTTATTATATTTACTTTATTATCTTTTACCTACTTCCAATACGATTATTTGTCTGATCAATGAGGTCACAGATATTAAACATCAATTCCTCTAAATTGATGAAACTTCTAAATGATGAAAATTCTATCGCATAAAATTCTGTAGGATCCCCTTTTACCCAGAAAATCTGTCTGCTTCGTGAGTAATCCTTTTAATTTTGGAGAAGATGAACAAGCTTATCATCTTCGAATTTTGCAACGCGTGCTTAAGAGCAGATAAAGTCTTCTTTCTGATGTGTACTCGTTTGATCGATCGACATGATGAACCAAGAAACTTCATATTTCTCTCTCCGCATAATCGGAATTTATCCCAGAATGAAATGAAAAAAATGTCCAACTGATAAGTGACTCTTATTCTCTTGGTTAATATAATTTCTGTCAAGATTTCGCATTTTTCAATGAGTACAAAAAAATCATGACTCTCCCCACACAAGATTCCGAATATAAATTGCCCAATTCTTTCGATTGTTTCAAAAGAATTGCTGATTGAACTTTTTTTTACTGGGAGTCATAAAAAGTAATTATTCCAAAGCAAAATTTACATGTTTATGCGAAATCGATGTTCCATATTTGAATGTAATTCTTCCCACATGGAATCGATATACCAATTTCTCTCGAGCATTACTTCCTGTGCATAAATGCAATGAAACTCCCCAATTTAATTAAGGTTATTAATTGAAGCTGGGCCGAGTCATATAGCTGCAAATGGTTTCTGAATAAACATATAACTGGGGTATTTGCTTTCCTTAATAATATATACATACATTTTAAGCTCCGATTAAATCAAAGTTAGCAGACCCTTTAACCGACCGAAAAGTTTTTGAATGTGAAGCGCGAACAATTTAAGGGCGGAGGGAACATTGCGATGATATGAGTTATAAAAGCAGAAGAGTTCTTCCTTGATGCTTGAAAAGTTACGGGACACTCAAGAGAGTATACGATAAAATCAATCGTAAAGCGTCCGTTTAGGGGTGACTTTGGTCTAAAGTTGGTAGCCAAGCCAGCGACATTTATCAACCACTAGAACCTTGACGTGACCAACGGTCATGGTCCTATAGGGTTCAAGTCTTTTGACTATGCGTCTCGAGCTTCAATATTGACTTCTTGACAGGTGACACGCTGAGGTTCCTCGTTAATCTTCAGACACTGTCTTAGTAGAAAAGCTTGTTGAGGAAGTTCTGAACTTTATAGGTAGTCAAGACAAGGTAGTCAATCAAGTTTATGGAGATACATAGTTAACGATTTATTTTGTAGAATTTAGATACTGTTTTATATATATGCAAATGACTTGACATATATATTTATAAATATTTGTAAACGAAAATCTATACGCATGTGTATTAAAGTTAATACATGTAAATTGTATTTAATGTACATATTTACTCATTTTAATGTATGTTATGTATGAAATTTCATTAAAATATGGATGTGTTTTAGATAATTGTCCGTATGTATCTCAAAAGCTTTAAGTGAATTTTAATTTTAAATAAAGGAAAAGGCCGCAACTTCATAACGCACTTATAAATTAACAAATTTACAAGCGCGCAAACTTTTGAAAAGAATAATATGTCTTACAAGAAGAATAAGTTAGAAGCAATTTCTCTATAAAGAGAACAAGTAAGTTTTATCACTCGACCTATTTAAGAAAAGTTTATGAGTGCTTTAATCATTCAGAATCTTACTTCGAGCTTTCGAACTTCCGCAGTTAATTTGTAAAATTAACGATTAATTGCAACAAGATGGAAAAATTTGTAATCATTATCATTGAGATTAAAAATTGCAATTATTAATTATATTGTCCATATGGCTAATTGTTAATCTAACAAATGTTGACACAGCTTATCATGATAACATGTGATACATATGTCAGATGATGATATAATGATAAATGTTGAGTATGTCTTCTCGATCACTTAAAGGAAAACTACATAAATCCACTTTTCTTCTCTTGCTTGTCATTGAGAATTCAGAAGGAATTTGGGAGGAAATGATGTGACGAGAGCTTTAACTTGAATTCGTGAACACGAATCTGATTATAGGACTTAGCTCGGAAATTCAAAATGTGTGGGTAAGCGAAACTGTCTTCTCTCGTCCATAAAAATCTTGGTACATGGAGATTTATAGAGGCTGTACGTGAATTACGATCGGGACGCGAGCGATGCCAGATATCTTAGCCAATCTTTGCCAATTTTCTCCATGTCTGACTTGAGCGCTTTAAACCCTACTTTCCAAAATCTCTTGGAATGATGTCAAGTGCACTTCATATCAGTAGAGATTTTGAAATAGATTATGTCAGAAAATTTATGACATTTTATGATAATTATAATTATTGCCGAGAGAGGCAAATCATTATTTTAATCTCCAACACATAATATCCGCAGAAAATATTCGAAAGAAAAATTGATAAATAACGAGCTTTCATTCTCAGTATTAAAATCATTTATTTTAATATCTTAAGTTAGCGAATAGGACATTCTTGTCATTAGTAAAATCCATAAAAAGGAACACTTGTGCTCATACTTATAAGCATTCGAAAAAGAAATGAAATCTAACTTGATAAATGAAATTTTTCTATTAAACGTTTCCATAAATATAAAAAATATTGTTCTCTGCCAAGTTTCAATGCACTTAACATTCAGAGGGGAAGTAATAAAAAAAGTATGATTAATGGGTTCACACAATTTGGCGTAGGTCTTAGGAGATTTGGAATGCCTTTTACTGTTATTGCTGGCACCTTGTAAGTAGTAAATTCAGTTGATCATATCTTGGAAAAATACTTGTTCTGGTAAATCTAATGTTTAAAAGTCTAATCTTTAAAATCTCATGATTGCCAAAAATGATTTTTTTCACAATGAGAAAAAATGTATGTATTGAACTTTTTGGGTTTGCCAAATTGCTAAACAGCTCAGCATGCAAGGCTGAGTTTGAAGAAGTAACTTGTAGACGAGTTTTGAAAGCTCGATTGTTCTTTTTTACTGAACTACTTGTATAGCAGGAATATGCATAGTTCAGGAACAAAAAGATATGGATATCGTTATGAAGATGAGGTGGAATTGGAACAAAGGTTTTCATTTGTCCTTCCGAGGTTTCGTTATATTAATTCCACTCATTTCCATTTTAATAGGATCTCATTCATATCATATTCACACGCCTGAATAATGGAATATAAGAAGAATATAAAATTATACATATATTATGTTATACATGACTTTTATCAGTTTTCAAAGTTCTTACTGAAAACACATCAATTTGTTAAAGTTTGAATTTTTATTTTTTGTCTTCGATCAATCAAACCATTTAAAATTCTGAGAAAGCAACAAGATTCTCTTCAGTTTCCTCTGGTGACAAATAACAATAGAGAAAGTAAAAAAGTCCAATTTATGAAGAGATTTAACTTGCATATTCTTTTCTTGAACTCAGCAAACTTTCTGAGGAACATTTTGTCAACCGATCCTTTTTTGAAGATATCCGCTTCTCTTATCCAGGCAAAGTATATCCGATTAAATTGAAATTTTAAGTACCGTCTTATTTCAGTGGTAAAATATCTAGGAAAAATAATAAATTTCGAAAGCACATGTATTTTTCAAGATGTCCACAATTGCATTGAAGTGGATTACATATATATTTTTATATCTGTTGTTAATTTAACGATTCAATTGCATTAAATTTATCATGTCTTGTTTTCGATTCCTGTTTAGATTATATTTTTGAAAACAATGTACAGTTGCTTGCTAAATGAAGTAGATACAAGGGTATCTCAAGAAGTATATGTAAATAAAAATTTCTGCTGGACATCGTGGATTTAGTGAAGTTGACTGTTTTAGGGAGGGTCTGATAACTGATTAGCAGTTATATAGTAACGTTTTATGGGGCGCATTTACGACTATCCATTTTCCTGAATTACTCAATCTCAAGCATCAGTGATATATTCATGAGGGACTCTAAAAAGTCGACGAATGGGGGGCTGTTATGGAAACAATGCTTCACTGATGGAAGCTGCTTACGGTAAAAGTTGCTCACAAAACATAAAAAGTTTATCAACCTCTCTTTATCGATGTCTCTCCTGGTACACTCATTTTTTATCCGCAAAGCTTTTTAAACTTGTAAATTTCATGAAATCTATTGATTTTTCTCATGATCTCTAAAATTCGAAAACAACCATAAATAACTCTCATGGTGAAAGAAAAACTCACGAAACAAAAGAATGCGATAAACAAGCTGTAGGAGAAATCGTTCTTTACATTATTATTCAGTATAATCAAACAACTAAGTGGTATATAGATATAAATTGCATTATCATCATATTTTTATTAATTTGTTTATTTCCTTATCCGGTGGAAAATTGTACGGACGTTTCGCAGTAATAAAAATGGCAATACAATTTTCTTGAGAAGTCTTGAAGCTCGTAAAGAACTGAAAGCATCTTTTTCCACTTTTCCGTTGAGTGCTTCTAATCGATACAAAAATTCAATGGATATAGAGAGTTTTTCACGAGAACACAGGGATTTTATCGTCACGTAATTTGCGAGAAAGTTTATATATATAGGTATATATATTTATGCTTAAGGTCTAGGGTTCGTGGAATAAATATTTTCCAAGAAAAGGGAAAATCGAAAGCTGCGAAGTCTTAATTTCAAGATATACCGGAAACTTTTCAATTTTCGATGCGCAAACACTGTCGGCCGATAAAGTGAAACTTGCTGCTAGTTAAGATAACGCGCGTCTGGGAAAGACGAGTATTATAGTGCGATAAAATTCAATGACCTCAGCCGTGGCCTTTTTCTTTTTTCACATCTGGTAACATAATGTACATAAGTCGTTGTTTGTAGACTATGACAATTTAAATATGCTTATTACCTCAATAATTTACAGTCACAATAATCTTCTTAGAAAATTATAATTTATAAATAATGAATGGTAAATAAGGAAAACATTACAGTCAAGTTTCTAATGAGAAAATAAAACAATTTACTGTTAAAGTTAGTGTGAAAACTTTAATTTTGCAACGCCAGACTCGATTTCGGGATCTCGAGGTGCATTTCTCATACAGCGACAGCTTATTTCCGCAGGCAGCGCTGCATTATATTCGAAGTATATTCTTCTTTTTCTAACAAAACTTCAAACTCCAGAGTTTGTGGGACGGTGGCCATTGTTATGGTCTCCACTTTTCATCAACATGGTGCTCCCCTTCAATGAGGAAGAGGTCGAGAAGGAAATGTACATTTATAATCGCACCTACACAGGCTTTCGTAATTCATTACCATCCTCTTTTTTTCCTTTCTTTCGGATATTAAATCCTCTTTTCTCTTCTTTATTTTCCTTTTGCAATGGACGAAAAAATATAAGAAAGGAAAATTATAATATTTAATTAAAAATAAAATTAAAAAAAAAAACAGAAATTTAATTGAATTAAATTTCGCAAAAACTATAATAAGAAATTCGCAGAATCAATTTTTATTGAATATTTTCGGGACAAATATTGGGGATGGAAAGGGATTGTACCGAAATTTCGGCACAAATAGCTAAACCTTTCCGGTATGAGTAGACATTGCTTATTTGAAATGCCTAGGAAACGAGTTTTGGTTTCGCCAATTAAATAAAGGCGAAGAAGTAAATTATGTTCGGCAACTAATGATGGTGTGAGAATTTTTTATATGAATGTTCTGCTTGATTTCATTTATGTTAATTTATTTAAAAAACATTATTCATGATTCAACTTTCAAATGATTTTCATCATTACAGGCTACTCGTACTTAATGCAGACTTTAAAAAGGTTCCTATAATAAACAATATTTATTGAAAAATAAGATTTAAAAACTGGTTATATGCGATTTTTCAATTAAAAATCTTGTTGATTCAGACTTTTAACTTATTTTTACTTGTTATCTTTTCTGAAATTTTCACAACAAATCGAGAATGTGATATGTAAACATCAAACTTGCTTCTAATCACAAATAGTCTTTAGAATAGATTCTTGAAAAATAAGATAGACATTTAGAAAATAATTATTCAAGGTAATTTAAATGTTAACGAGAAGGTTTTAAAATCTTAATTTCATATTATATTTAACGAAGTAAATAAAGAAAAGAGTTCACTCTTAAATAAATCATGTATTCAAAGCATTGAAGAGATAGAGAGAAGTTGATTGAATAAAAGTCAGACCCATTAAGCTTAATTACGAATTAATTGAATTTTTTAAATATTCTTCCACATTCACAGAAGATCTTTTGTTAAAAGTAGTTGTTGACAAACTAAACTAGATTAGATAGACATTGTCCACAAATTGAAAAAACTTGCGGAAGTTAATGTTCTATCAAAATATAACAAAAACAACTGCGTTTTACAATGAAAATAATATATATATTTGAGACATCAATTTTTCTTTATTTAATAGAATTTTTCGTCATTTAAATATTGGTTTTTTCATTCAAGTCTATTATTTTTTCTTTTCAATACATAAATCATAATACTGATTCCAACAGTAACAAAGAATTCAATACTTAATCAGAGATCGTTCTGAATGTATGCAAAACGTGTTCATGAAGTAGATTCTGGTGTTTAATGATAAGTTATAAGATAACTTACCTATCACAAGTGTCCTTGACATTCACTTTTGAAAAGCCAAAGCTGCCAGCACTAGCGACAGTGAATAGAAGCGGGGAGATGTAAAGTAAAAGAAAAGCGCGGTTTTTTTTAAACATGGCGCTTGTTTGCCGAGTTGCAAGTGAAAGGCCGTAAATTTTGATCATTCCAAATGGAATTTTCTTAGACTAATTTATCGCGTACGCAAGTGTTCAGAGGGTCGGCCTTTTCTCATGAAAAAAATATTCAATTTTTTTAATTCACTAGAATGCAACCACTAGTCGACCCTCAGTATTTTTAGAACGCCCCGCGTAACGCGTCTGAAGTAACTGATGGCTTTACAACACTTAAGGTTACAACAGTCGCTCAGTTATATGCTTGGCGATTTGATAAGAACTCGCCGACTATTGGCCAACGACATCAACACTCCCCCGCATTGGACGCTGATTATTATAGGTTCTTGACTGATGCAAATTTCACACACTAATCGCTATTTACTTTTTTAATTGAAGTAATTACAAGTCGTCAACTCTCTTTGTGTCATCTGTTCGCCTTTTTCCTTTCCTAGAATTATTTAAGAGTGTTGGAAATGCTAAGAAATGGAATATTGAAGTTAGCACTTTAATATTACATTTCTTCATTTTGGCCAACAAATATAAGATATATTTTCGCTCTATAGAGCGAAATTAATATATATGTATTTAAAACATTTTTGCACAAAGCGAAGAATTTTACTTAAAAAATTTTACGATTAGATTTTTTGCACTAGAGACAACTCATTATTTGAAAATTGGCTAATAATTGTCTTTAAATAATTCTAGGGAGCGAAAAAATGCTGAATTGTTTTATTTTTAATTCTAGCGCATAATTGAAAATTCATTTGCTTTTTTAATTATTTTCTGTTGTCAGAGAAATTTGCTTGCAATTCGTCAAAAAGTTAAGGAAATTGAAAAATTAAATGTTGTGGTTTCGATTTTATTTTTGATATATAATAAAACGAGTTATTTATATACAAAAGATTACATTTATAAATTGTCTGTTTATATTTTGAAATACGAAGCTCGTCCAATTTAATTAAGTTCTCTCTTATACGGGGACGTTCTTATTTTTGTTTACTATCGCAGGATTTATAGTTCTTAAAAATTTGTACCTCATAGTTGGCTTTACTGAGATTTTTTGTTGAAATTGCTGCATTGTTTTTCTGTTAACTTGTCTCTTTTGTAATCACGGCATATTAACATTCATATAATATAAATTCTGCGGGTGATGTATTTCATTAAAAAATAATACATTGTTTTAAATTCAGTCATAAATTAGGAATTTTTTTTTACATTGAAAGCAAGAATAGTGGGAATGGCATTTTATGTACCTATAAAAATAATTTTTTACTGCTTTTAGCCAAATATTTAGTATATTATAAACTGTTAGGAAGTTTTCATTGCATGTTAACAATAAAATTTTCTAGTATAAGTTCGGAAATTGATATGTATAGTCTGCAGAATAATAAAATTTATTTTATTCTCTGTATCTTCACATAAATGTATAACGTGTTTATGGCGTATAACTATACAGAGCATCAGTTTCTATAATATTGTGGACATAAAATGCATTGTTTCTAAGATTTACGTCTATGGAGGGCTTTCGTGCTCGAGAGTGTCTAAACAGGGATGACGTCCATGCAAAATTTGTTGCAAATATTGTTACTTTGACAATATTATGAAGTAAAAAGCTCTTTTGACGAAAGCAAATATTTTGAGCGAAAACAGTTATTAATACGAAGAGATTTGCGGTTTTTCCATCAAACATAACTGACAATTATCAGGCATCTTAAAGGATTAGTGACCTTGGTATAAACACATATTGTGCTGTCGAAAGAATATGATTATTGGGGATTTTTATTTATCAGCAGCAATATAACAATAAACCAAAGCTAGTCATTCAAGTCTATAAAGTCCACCTATATTCAATTATTATCTCCGAGTAATGTAGATATTTGCTGTGATAATTATAAAGTATTACGTAATTTCATTTTTTGTAACAATATTAAATTAATAGAGTTATTTTTATATATTTTATATGAATAACATATTTATATAGTAATATATTTATTTTTGAATATTATATTTCTTTAAATGAAGAATAATATTAATTTTCAATGAACCTCTATAATTGCAATCGGTTTATTGCAAGTAATCCTCAAAGCTCTCTTTTTAGATTTTATTTCAGTGGATATTTAAATCAATTTTGGTGTAAATTAAATTTATTTTCAAAGATTTTAAACTCGATTTTAAATAATCCTGAAAATTATACATATTTCGTCAGTAAAACACTGAAATCCGTTGCAGGTTAAATGCAGAGAGAATTATTTTGAATGGATTATAATTTTATAGAGAATAAAATTCTCAATACTGCATTTTATAAAATCTTTCATGTTCTTTCTACACCTTTGGATTATTTTTCTCAGCAAACTAAATTGGTTCGATTCTTAGAATCTAGTGAGCGTGGAAATATATTACATATTTCCCAGAAAATTGCAAGCGCCTTCATATCTGGATATCGATTTAATAAAATACAATATAATACAGATTACGCGAAACCCCGATGCTGTAATTTATACGCTTATTGACTTTTTAAGGATTTAATGAAATTTTTTGCGATTCTTAATAATTTTAAGTGATTTCAAGAAAGTTTTCTGATTTTTAAAAGGTTTTATGGAATTTTTTTGAATTTATAATAAAATTTTAAAATTTGTCACCAACAAGCTCGCGATTATTTTGTTTTCCTTCTTAAAACTTCAAGTCATTCAAAAACCAATCAGTTTTGCAAAAACAATGTATTTGTTCGAGATTTTCGAGACATTTTGTTACACCACTTTTTTAAGGTAGGATTAAGTTGATCTTATAAGCTTTATTGATCCAATCATGAAAAATCTTAAAATGGCATTTTTATGATAAACATCAAATATTCCAAATTTTGCCGGCTTTGTAAACACGATTCATTTTGCAAAACAATTCTTTATGCTCTTTCTGATAAAAGCATGATTAATCCCTGTGCAGAATTATACGAGATTTATGAAATTTCAAGGCTTTTCAAAAGATTTTTGATTTTGGAAAGTTTCAATATTCACTATTTCACTAATTCGATAAAGCTAACATATGTATTATATTTTTCACACACCCACAAGGATTCTTTACTACTGCGCAATATTTAATAGGTCGAATTCAGTCGAATCGATGGAGATCTATTGTCCCAGGGGTAGATTTTCCCATCGAAGACAATTATCTATCAAACTGTGACGTATGGGGTATGCATTTGTATACATATATATATATGTGGTGTGAAAGAAACGAAGGAAAAAGTCAGAGGAGGTCCGGAAGCACTTGACGTATCGGCGCCGCTTAAAAAATTCATTGAATAAAATTTATCTCTTCTCTTTTATAAATAGAAAATTTACAAATTCAATCTCAAATATTTATTGACATTGCAACATTTTAAAATAAAGTAAAACATTTTTCCCTGAACATAGTTTGGTAAATGGAAAGTATTCTAGATCTGCGTACAATTTTATCATTTTCTTTTGCGCCCTAACGAAAAACGACACATTTGCTGGTCAATCTTTCTACCGAGAACTAAATTTTTCTAACTTATTTTTACGTTATTTATGGCTCTTGAATTCCAACGCAAAAGCAAAAAGAACTTTAAAATATCGCTGGAGGTGGACATATATGCTTTTCAGATCATAAATATCGTTTATGTAGTAAAATACACACATCACACATCTTTTTTTTTTTATCAAAGATGAATGTATTTATTCTCAGAAGACAATAAATTTCGATTGATTTAAATTATTACTTTATTTAAAATTTTTATAATATATACCGTAAAATATAAATTTTGTGTGCATATTTTGAATAACTGCTTCTTAAAAGTGTCTGATAAACAACGTGGTATGAATAATGCTTTATATATTTCATAAAAGCTATAAAATTTCATGGTTTTCATATTCTATCGCAAGAATACACCACCAAAAATACAATAAATATTAAATTCGAACGTGCTAACGCAAAAAAAGTTTAATCGCATGGATGTTTTCATGTGCAACTAGTTCTATGTGTACATTTATGAGAATTACTTTGTTACAATAAAGTTATATTAATACTTTTATGTGTGTTAGTAATTTCAGTCAGTTTGAAAAATTTCAGATAATTGTAAAGAATTTTCAGGAATTTCAACGAATTTATCTGTTTTTTCTCATTTGAATTTATTGTCAGCATAAATCATGACGAGTTATTTATTTATTTGCTTTACTTTTTTTATTTTGCAAATTTTCAACTTGGAGACAGAAACTCTGCAGAGATAGTAAGATTGAATTTCCATATTGAACACACACATAAAAGTTGAACCGATTCTGGTTTCATCTGAATGTACTTTGTGTCGTCTAAAATATTTCGCAATTCAATCTTTTGTTTGAATGCTGGCAAACATGTAGATATTTTTATACACTCAATTCTTACTATAGAATTTTTTAATAATTTAAACTTGCTATGATACGTTAATAAAAGTTTTTGTGCCTTTTGCATTTAAATTATTAAGAAATGTAATATTAGTGAATTATAATGTAGAGGAATTTTAACTTAAAATATCAAATTAAACATTAGTAGCAAAGTTCTTTCTTCTTTGACGCGACATTCTTTTCAGAAGATTCTGAGAAATTCAGAGAATTCAAAAAAGCTTTCTGCAAAGGTTGCATTATAGAAGATACACCTGTGCTCGCACAGATTTCCACTAGGTGTATTTCAAGTCTTCTTTTTATCCTCTTACTCTTCTTTTTATTCGAAATCTCATGACGAATGTTTCACAGGGCACCCAAGGCCCTAGTCAAGAATTACGACTCGCTTTCCTTTTGTTTCTTGAGAATCCAACACGGTTTATACCTTTGGATCGAACATTGCTTAGAAAATCCTCAAGGATATTCTCCAAGTAAAGATACCTTCTCTTTTTTCCAATAAGAAAATATAAAGACAAAGTGCAAGAAAATTGCAAAAAAAAAATGCGAAAAATGTTTTCTATCAAGATGTTAAAAATTTATCTTGAATCCAAAATATTTTAAACTTATTGACCTTCTTTTGATTTAAAATTGTACAAAAACTGTTGGTACTTTTATATTTATTGTCTTTCTGAAAAAGAATGTTATTTACAGCTATAAGCTCATCGTTCTATCCTCACTCTGCTGTTTTTTCCTTTACTTTTTTTTCTCCATGCTATGTGCTTTTGACGAATATGGAACATTCGTGGGATGAATAGTTGGAAAAAAGATAGGGACAATCATTAAGAACCTCATCGTAGATAATTATTTTTTTTTTCGGTTGGATAAATTCCGCTCGACGAAATGAGAAAGGAAGGATTTGAATGATTTTGCGATTCAGCGGATTAAGTCCGGACTTTTAGTATCCATATGCTTATATTTGTTTCTCTTTCTGTCCACTCGTCAATTCCATCAGTCTATTATATCAATCTTGTTATCAAAAAAGTCTCACGTTTTATGATTTGCAGTATACGAGATGAAATTTTATATGTATACATATGGCAACTATTTCAACTTTTTTATAGTTCCATGCGCCAAATTTTTAAAAGAGAATGTTTACAATATTTTTATTATGACCTTTTTTATTACAACAATAACTTTTAAAAAAAAGTTTTGTATTCTTTAGAGTTGCCATCGACAATTTAAAGTGCTTTACATTTTGTACTTAAATATATCTTTACATATATTTTTCAAATTCTCCTTAATTCGCATAGTGATAGACGAGTTTCTCGAAACCATTACAGTAGAAACTGATCTTTGCTATCTAATCAAGTGAGAAGAAAAATTCCCACTATCTAACGAAGTGGAAGAAAGTTACGTAAAAATGGATCTCCGTTTTCTTCGTATGGTCAAAAAGACACATTTTACCTTTTCTAAAAAAACTGTGACGTTTCCTGATAAGCTACGACGTTCAAACCACTTCTCTAGTAATCGGACGATATTTTATATCCTACACATTCCAATCTATAAAAGCTATTTCTATACCTTTTAAAAATAAGGAGCTGTGGAAATTTTCGAATTAAAGTTGACAGAATATCTAATCTACGATAATGTAAATATTTTTCTGATATATATCTTGTTTAAATTCTTTAATCAAAAAAATATTTACAAATATATATAAAATATATGTCGTGGAAAATATAATCGAAAAATTCTTTAACAGTTTTTTCTTGTCATATTCTGAAATTGTGAGCAATGAATACATTTTACGATTTACGTTTTATGTAATCTAGAGAGGAAACGCTTCCTGCATATCGTGGATAGACGACTGATGCTCAAATTTCCATATTTACTTTATGTAGTGCATTCGGAATGTAGACAAAGTGTAATCTCGATGACAATTTGACACCGGGGGAATCGGAGCGAGTTCCTATTTCGGATTTCATTATCTCCACCGGAAGTGACACCAAGTGCACCTGAAGGAGCACTTCTAGATTTAAAGTACATTATCCTATTATTTTATTTCAGTCTATCCACGAAAAACATATGAATATTTTACTTTTATACCGAAAGAAATGAAATTAAATTTTAAAATTCATAGATTATAAACATGGAATATATTAAGTATAAATAATCATTTAAATTCAATTTTTGTTTAAAGCACTTGATATTCCTTAAAATTATTATCTGTTTTTTTTAAATCCTTCGAAATATTTTAAATCTTTTAAAATATTTTACAGAGAAAATTTACTATAATTCTATGTTTTTGAGAAAATGTCAACAAATGGAAGAAAAGCGTATGTAATACGAGTACAAAAGATATGGATTTGGTATTTTTATACGTAAATAATAAAGTAATTCTATCTAAGCTCTAGAACAGAATATTAATATAAAAGCGAATGTTGCCAAGGTATAATGCACACGCAAAAGGACGAAAATAATTCACAAGCATATTAAGGCACATAAAGAAGAGAATACTAGAAAAGGATATCAAGTAAACATAATTATCAGAGAAAAGAAAGAAAATGGCAAGCGTACGTGTTTCCATTAAAGAACAAAGAGGTATTATGAGCCCTTATTCAGGAAAAAAAACGAGTGGGGAATAAAACTATATAGCAATATAGTAGGAGACATATGATTTAGTAACACGTAGATTTTATTGGATCATCAAGTACGATCCAAGCAACTTCAGTGGAATATTTTGCAGGTTCTATTTTATTCAAAGTGCGCCATTGTGGCGTCTCAAGTACAGTGTCTAGTGTGCACTTAAGAAAAGAGTATAGTGAATAATTCAAATTTTTTGCATATATATATATATATATGTAACGAAGTCTCTTTGGGTGCAAATCTGAAAAAAAAGGTTTCATAAAATCAAATATAGTTTAACTTTTTATGAGTTCCTTATATATTTTCCTCCACTTTTCTCATAGTCGAGAATAACTAAAATAATTAAAACTCTATGAATGGAATGAAATTGTATTTTATAAGAACAGCTTTAGAGACGTTTTGAAAGAAAAGCGAATTGAAATATTATGGAACGGAATTATTGATTCATAGTGCCTTTGACTGTTAATAGACCCTTTGAATAATGAGGAGGAACCTCCTCTTATTTTAAGAGTCTTTTTCATAAATCACGAAATTCGGCGAATTTTTGATTAACTTCGCTTCCCTTGGTGTAGTCGAATATATTTAGTCCTTTCGGACCTTCCGTATTTTATAAACGGACCTTCGGGATTTAAAAGCACGTTCCTGGCTCATAGGACTCGACTCGTTTCGTTTTATGGAAATCCAAGGATTCACACCACGAACGTTATTCAACAAAGCACCGATATTTTCCTTGGGCTTATTATGCACCCCTGGAGAGTTCTTTGTTAATTGAATGAGGGATCTTCGTTATGGGAGGTATAAAAAATTTAAAAGATACATATTTAATATTTATCATCTCATTAAAAACACTTTAAACTGAAATTTGTCTTCTTATGAATATGAAATTATTCATAAATTAATAATAGATTATTATACATATTAGAAATTATTAATCAAAATAATTTTGTAATTGTTTTTGAAATTGTAGCGAACTGCTTAGGGGTGAAAATGAAGTTTGTAATTTACTTCGAGGTATAATAGTTTGCGTAGTTTCTGCATTGAGTGATCACGAGAATTAAATTAGATTTCATGAACATTCCAACGCAACTATTTTGCACATTTATAAATAGATTTTTTATTAGATTCTGCCATGGGTATTGTATACTCACAAGAATATAATTAAAAAGAAAATCCTAAATATCATATTGTGAGATATTTAGATGAAAAGTAGATATATCTGAATGAACAAAATTGAATTTATTCCTTAATTTATGCTTCAAGTACCTAATAATGCAACTGACTAACTATATCGCTGAAGTGATAGAGTAATTAACATAATAATCTGCTTGATGAGAATAATTATTGCTGCCCACATTTAATATTTTATACTAATATTAATTTTCGTTTATCTAGATATGTGGGCATTGGAAAAACTATCTCATTATGCATATCTCGATCATTTATTATAAAGTTACATATTTAGGTTAGTCATTTTTTTAAATTAAACTTAATTTACGAAAGTATTTCAATTTTTTGCAGCTTCTAGGGAAGCAATATTCCGCTTTGATTGACTGAATTTCAATGAAAGTAATTAAAGTTCCTCCGTCAGTTTAGACGTTTCCTCTTTCTACTTGTTAGTGGATGTCAAATGGGGTTAAAGTTCGTCTAACTGGCATTTACTCCCTTTTTCATGACACTGACTTACTGCCTTTTCTATTAGTTTCTTACTTACTAATCAAGAAAAATTAACAAATTCTGTGTAATAGATGAAACTAAACTACTTTTTAGCTATAATAGTAATTCATAAATTTATAATTTTAAAAATTAATAAATAATCTTAATAATCTTCTTAATCTTAATATTTTCAACAATTTTCATTCTGAAACTAGCAGAACTCGAACTATGAATCATTTATAAATTGAAGTATTGTTAATGTTTTAAAATAATGTCAATGTAAATAATGTTTTTGAATGTTTTAGAATATTTTGTTTTAATGTTCACGTGAGAGAATATATAATAAAAGGATTCTTGAAAAAATTACATAGTCGGGCTGAACACATACGGACATTTTCACTGGCTAGTGATATGACCAGTGTTGGCCGACCATTTAACACCATTACTACTGCGTTTTATAATTCTTCCTACAAAGGCTAAAGCCACCCAGTAAACTTCTGCAAATTAGGATCACCAACTTTCAAGCCATTAAGAATCTTTAACTACAGAAATGAATAAAAAGTACATACAAAGGAAACTTTTTTATGTAAATTTTATATCCCTTTAATTTTCTATTTCAGAAATATAACTGTACTTGAAGAGCTTCATGAAAAGCATTTTCCTCTGCACATTAATTCCACAAACAACATAATATAATATAACAGAATTGTAGCCGTATATTTTAGTCTTTAAGAAACAATGAATTTTAGAAGATTTCAGGCGATTTAGAAAGAGATTTTAAAGAAATTTTAAAGAATTCTACGAGTAAAGCGTTTTTATTTTTCAAATAAGTTTATCATCAATTAATAATTTATTCAACAAAACGATGAATTTGAAAAGAGATTGTCGGTACTTTATTTCTGCTACTATGACAACAACTTTAATCAGAGATTTCCCTCATAAACTTATTATGCGAGTGAAGAAGATTGCATACTCATAAAAAGTTTATTTTCCTTTATGATTATTCAACAGTACTTGAACAGTTATTTCACTCTTTAGAAAGTTTTATATTGAAAAAGTACTTCATTAAAAATGAGTTTAGTTCCAGCAAAAAAGGGAATAGAAGATTACTGAAAAAGAGACTTTAAGTGAATTAAAAGGGTATTTGTGTATGAATGCTTTATCGATTCTCTACATCAGACTGGAGTTTTACAGACTCTGATCCCTAATCTTTAACATTTACGCTAAATTAAACAGGCATTATGGAGTAATGAAAAGATATTGCATGCTAATGTATGCAGAAGCGTAGTCGGGATTTATTTTCAAGGTAGGGATTCCAGCATCCCCTTTGGTATTTTCTCTGCATTCTGTTTCAAAGGTTGAACAATTTTACGAACATAATTTTAAATTATTTTTTGTGGCATTTAGAGTAAATTCGAATTTATTTTCGATCGAAAATAATACAAGTAAAATAATTATAATGAATTTCTCAGCTGAATTATAAAGTTCAGCTTTTAACGAATTGAGAGGGAAAAAAATTTTTTGTGTCCAATAATAATGATGTCGTTCTCAAGGTTCTATTAATGAACGACCTTCAAACAAAGCAATGAGCATATTCCGCATTTTTCTGCGGTTGACATCCCAGACAGCTTTCAGAGAGCGTGAAAATAAAAGTTTAATAAAATCTTAGCCTTGTAGCGACATTTTTTTTTCAAGAAAGAGGCGAGATAATTTCTTGCCACTACGAGAAGATTCTATAACTGAGAGTGCTGTATCTGGTTAAATCGATCTTCGATAAAATCTTATTTAACCCGGTATTAGATTGAGCTGAATCTCTGGTACAAAGAAAATCTCTTCTGCAAAATTAAAAAATCCATGATTTCATCAAAAAGTAATTTAAAAAAAAGTTATTGAAAATACTAAATTATGGAAAAAATATATAAAACTTCAAAACATATTGCAACATATTTTAGAAAAAATCGTTATAAAAGATTTATCTATATTTGCATTTAACGGAGTAATCTTAAAGCTTATTATCAGATTAGATTTATCTACGAATATTGAACAAGAATGTTATGACCATATAAAATTTGTTATTGTTTGTTAATTGATTCGATATCGTCATTTCTCTTTGACAATGTACAACAATCATGATTATATATGCTTTTTTATGGTATCAATAAATTCATATATATATATATTCAGTGAAAATACGGCTATGAATAATGATGAAATTCATCATTACTTTATGCATATTATATTAGTTTCAGTACTAAGGTAGTCCGATAACTCAAACATGAGACTTCATCAATTCACCATAACCGCACTTTACCCTCCAATGTTTTCCGAAAATATTGACGAGAATCTGTGATTTAATTAATTAAAAGCTGGAAACAAATTTACTTCCAAAACTTCTGGTTAAAATAACATTTTAAATATTTTAATTCCTAGAGAATGATTTAAAAATATTTTTATTTATTTCATAAATCAATATACAGCCGAAGGATAAAATCTTTGAAATAAGAATTTTTTTTATCTCACAAAATGAAAAGATTTTAATCTTTTATTCTTTATTTCAGTATTTATTATATATATTAATATAAGAAATAACGCAGACTTGCTGGGATTTAATAAAGTCAATATTCAAGATATTAAAGAGGAAAATCTTACATTATTAGCTTGGATCAAATATTAAACTTTTCTTCATTGACTATAATATGTATTTTGGAATTAAAGGAGGAAGAGGAATGATGAAAGGTTTTAATATCACCAAAGTAATTTTTTTTCGTCATTGCAGTGAACATAATATTCTAGTCGAACAAGTTCTCTCTAAAATACTTGAAATTAATATACTAATACAATTTCACAAAACTCTTGAGAAAATTTAAAAACATTGGAAATATTTCCTTTGTTCAAATTTGTTGACACTTCTTCAATCCCATATAGTTATTTCCAATAATCTTGCAATCACAGTCTTCAGATTTCTGCTTTTCCATCTCAAATGTACATATCACCTGTTTGAGCGATTGTCAAGAGATTTCAGATAACCGAGCAGAATACCAAAGCTTACTGACACGCATTTTCGGGTTATTGAGTAGTCCAAATGCCCACACATAAATTATTCGATATGTCTTTGTCTCGCTTCAAATGCGTACATGGTATGTTAGTAATCAATCACTTTCGGGGGAATTTTCGGCCCATTCGATGCCCCTGAAATTTCTCTCGATCTATCTGGCTTTTATGTTCATCACACAACATCCCTTTATAGTAACAACGAATTCCCATCCTCGAAATTGAATCGGTTACTGGCGCAGAAATATAAGAAAGCTTTCGTCGCTTTTCTGATAGTACTCCGGAAGCTCTCTATATTTTATTTTTTGATCTAGATATGGATATAAACATATTCTCTCGTATAATGCATACACGCATGATTATTTATTCAATATGGATCCAGGATAATATTCAAGATATGTCCCTCGATAAAATGCATATCGATGTCATCATTCATGATATTTATGCATTTCCATTTTCTGTTCATTCTGTTATTTCTGTTCTGTAACAATTTTCCTTTTATATGCCATTTTAATGCCTTTAGGAAAAGCACTCACTGTTATTATTCAAAATGCAAAGGAAGATGTTATAATGTCAGTTGTTACATTATCAATTATTCAAGCATTTAATATGCATATGAAAAATAATATGAAGTAATAAAAATTCTTACAGTTTTTTTTTTAAATTTTACACAGTGCTTGTTGGGAACTTTTATCAAAATTGGCATCCTTTATATTAAAGCCTACCTTATGCGTATAAGAGGTTGTATTAAATTACATCAGTAGTGGATTTCTTTCTGATGATAAATATGCATGTAATATCTCTCCGTGACAACCCTGCATTAAATAAATTTGTCACCCTTACTGTGAATCCGCAAAGGGATTGAGAAATTCAAAAAAAAAAGAATTTCCTCCAAGTAACTTGTAAAATAAAACGTGCTTCAGGTGGCCAAAGAAAAAATTGCAATTAAATGAAAATTAAGGAGAAACTAATTATTTTCTAACAGTAATCTTTCATTTTTTGTCTTTTTAGGGTAATGAGTACAGTGGTTGATTAAAACACTCTACGCCATTTATTATAAGTTTTAATTGCCAATATTTCTTTATATATACCTGTCAATATCATTAAGTGTAAAATTTGTAAAGTTTACACTTTACTCATCGTATTTGTGGGTACTTGTGTGAGAAAACTTTTCTTTACTCAAACGTCTTAAATTCACTTTTGATCCTGGATATCGAAGCTATACGAGACTTCCTGTCAAGACCAAACAAGAGAATAGTTTTAGAGAAAGAAAATACTCAGAGGGATTCATATATATATAAAGGTTGTTCTTTCAGTCAATCACTGTTAAGAGAGAGCTTTTTCTTTTGTTTCTATGAATTAAAAAAAAACAAGTGAAAAGTTTTTACACTATTTTTCTATAAATACCGTAGCAACATAGAGAGTTCTAAAGATTGGATATAATTATTTGGAGATCAAAGAGATTCGCGATCAATTTCAAATGAATCCTAGGGGAAACATTCATTCATATGTTTAACAGATTAGAAATTGGAAGTATGTATAAAAATATTTCAATTTGTATTTCAAATCGATGATCAATATAAATAAAATACATAACTCATGTTTAGTATCACAAAACTTCCATCATCGGTGAAATATGTTTAGTGAACGCGTATATCCCTCTGAGGAAGAGAAATACATTTATGGGAAATATAGCAAATGTTACTTAAATAACATTCTTTCCATTAAAAGAATATGTATCTTATACTATAATCGATTATTTATTACCTAAAAAATGATGTAGTTTTTAAACAAAGTTTCTAAACTACTTTCTGCCTTTTTGATTCAAGTAATTCATATAAAATTAATCTTAAAACATGTTGAAGCTATTCATTCAATGAAACACGTATAAAGGGTAAAATTAAACAAATATGTAGGTCGGGTGACTTTCTGAGTAGAAATGAGACGTTTACTTACTTTTATCTCCTGGTTGAAGTGCCAGTACGAATTTCTAAACGTACTCTGGCAATTTAAAAGACGGTTCAAACTACCCTATATCAACTCGCGAAACCCTCGAAATTAGCTAACTTAACGCGGCTTCTGAGAGACATTATAGAGTTAGAGACTCTACTTACACTAAAATTATTGTTCATTACAGTCATGCTTTCACATGGAATAGAGATATTAAGAAGGAAGTTTTCTCAAAAAATATGACAATATTAATTATAACATGGAAAGAATAATAAGTGTAATAATACTAAATAACAAGTAAAATGGAATCCCTTTCTTTTATTCGCAGAAATTTTTGCATGTTTTTGCTCTTTTTGCTAAACGGATTCTTTCAAACATAATTTACGCCCTTTAACTAATGTTTCTTTTGTTTTATAGAAATAATTGTTTCGCATGATTTAACTTCTCTCGGTTTTAAAAATATATTGTTCATAATTAATTGATTGATGTTGGAACATTGTATTTAATTTCAGAGTCAAACACTTCACTGACTGTGTGAATTGTAACATTTACAACTTCCTTTTATTGTACTTGCTAGAATTCCAGAAGCTTTTGGGATTGCGATACAACCTTATATACATGTGGGTTAACTTAAATGTTTGCAAGGGAATTAAATTCCACAAAGGCAGTGTAACAATATGTGCTACAATATCTTTTTCTGAAATGGAAATTTAAGTGTATCATGATAATACTCTGTAAACATTGAAAAATTTTCTCTACCTTGTTAGGGAAAAATTCTTTAAAAAATTCCTCAAGCAATCATTTTCACTTTCAATAAAGTTTCATGCTGATTTATTGACACTTCAGGTGTTAAAAATTTAATCTTGCGTTTTATGTCTGGAGATTAGGCTATTTTTCCTTCATGAAAAATACAGATAGTAGTCAGTAGACTTGTTACTTCTTATACTTTTACCATTTCGCTAAACTGTAAACAAAAAAAGTAGAAGTTTTTATACAGTGAGGGTATAGGATTAAGAAACACAGGTTTTACGACGAACAACAGAACTGCTCCTCATCTTCCACTGGACTTATACGAGGCATAAAAAAGAACGAGAGAGTGGAAGGAAGTTTATTTACTTCTCAGTTTCCATTTTTTATATATATTCAAAGAAGGTAAATGAAGATGAAGTGGAAAGTAGTAAATTTTAGGATGTGTATAGAAACTTGTAGTTGAAATACTACACTCACTTATAATTGCATAATATTTCACATAGACTTATATGATTCCGTATAAAGTAAACTATATACTTTAAATAAATAAAAAAACAAACACTTATTCTCACTCTCCTAAAATTAAAATAGTAAATAAGTAACGATAATTGAATTTTAAATAAAGGGGAGTGATTTCTATTCCTTTCTGAATCAAACCGAAGGCATGGAACATTCTAGGGAGCAAAAATCATTTGTTTTTTTCGAACAATGTAGATCCCATTGAGAGTACTTTACATGCAAATAGACTTTACTGAAATACCAGGATGGCCGATTACATTACCGACCCTCTTCCCTCAAAACAGTGTCTTCTAATGATAAAATTTCTATGTTAATCGTACCCGGCAATCTAAGATTTCGCTCTTTCCTTACAAATTGCTCCCTCGTGCATTCTCGACTGTAAGCAAATTCAATTTTATTCAAGGAAAATAAATGTTTAATTCTATTTAGTTATATAAATTAAATCAAATACTTCATATTTATTTATCGCCGGTTGAAATGAGATTTCGAGAATTATGAGGAAATTTAATTAATGCTTGGAATCGAAATTCTCATTTAAATTCCAATTCTCGCTTTTAGTATTTGCAATCATATTGAAACTTTAGTTACTTGTTGATCTAGAAAAAGGTGTAATTTAATCGATATTTTTATTTTCTTCTTTTCAGGAATTTCACCGCTTTTTACCGCTCTTTCTAACCCTCAACCTTATACCAGTTTCGTTGAAAAATCTCATTAAAATGTTAATAAAGTTTCATGCCTTTCAGATCAGAAAATTAATTTTTCCTCCTGACGAACCGGATGTTTTAAGTTATGTAAATAATTTGTAGTTAAGTGAATCTTATTATTCATTACTTCCGTAGTTCAATGAATTATTATGCATCATTTTTCATTTTACAGAAAGAGTCATAAAGAATTTTCACTTCTCGTTAATAATTTGATGAAGTTGATGAAAGAAAATATTATCATTAATTTTAATTAGTTTGTGATTTATTTGAAAATATAAAAAGTCTAAATTCTCAAAAAACCCTAATTTATACAGCCAACACAATTTATTTTTCAAAAATAAATTGCTCATAAAAAATATTTTTCACAAATCGGAAAAATACGGAATTTATTTCCTCTCAAAAACAACATATTTCGTCGACAACCAGTTCCACTTCTTGAAATTAGATTGCCTGTCTGATTTGCTAATGAGGACTCGTCAATATTTCAAGCATATATTCGACCAATTAAAACTGTCCCAGAAACTCTCAGTAATTTGCAAATGATCTCACAAATTGTAGACCTCGTATTCCGTAGCAGATTTAACATCGTCGCGGAGAAAATTCTTGGACTAATTTATAAGAGAGTTAACCAACGGCTAATTCAATTATAGAGAGTTGAATTAAAAATCGAAATTCATTTATAAATGCTCTCTTTGAAAGAGAACTTCATATTTCGCAATGAATTTATCTTTCTGTCTCGCTTACAGGATATTCAAATTCTATAAATTCATAGGTGAAAAAATTCAAGATTTAACGAGATTTAAAAATCCCATTGAAAACGGACAATCCAGAAGGGATTTTCCGAACGGACAGTGCAAATGTATGAAGCTGAGGATGCATCGTCTTTTATAAAATTCCAGTCGATTTGAATTCTTATTACAATACAGGATATTCTATGACCTAAACCGGAGACCCTTGTAGAAATGGAACAGTGTAGGAAGATATACGACTATATCTGTTGCGGTTCTACGATCGTCATTCGGATATTGCATGGCATCCGTCGGATATCATGATTTCTGATCGAACCTGGATAATAATAATAATATATATATATATATCTTTTAATATATGACATATAAGATCTTCAACTGTATCAGGTGTTAATTTATGCGTACTGACATAATTTTTATTGATTATTTCATGAAAAGCGTTACGTAACATTGGTAGTCGCAAATGGCAGGCGTCCTGTTTTTATAAAAAAATCATGAAACAATCTCTCCGACTGACTGATTTCTCGTTAAACGTGTAACTCAACTAATTGGTACTATATTTTGAATAAGAAAGAATAGATATATCCAGATATAAATTGACATTACTGATGAAGTAATTAGCCTGATTCTCGTATACGGAGCTAGATTTTATATCTAAATAGTCATCTCATGGTTTATTAACAAAATTCTACGGTTTAATATCCAGTTTTCTCTGTGTATAGAGTAGAAACTTTGAATCTCTGGCTACTAAAGCGAGGTCGCAATTTATGAATGAATGTTTTAAAAGGGAATTAATGCAGTGGACACCCGCTTATCGGGTTGTATAAGAGGCCCTACAAGTAAACAGTCATTATAAATAAGGCTATAATGCAAACCATAACTGTTATCACTTACCATCAAGCCCACCACCCACACCTATTTTGACCACAGATTAGTCTGTGACCCAAATAATTTAACTTAACACACCTTTTATAGTATAAAGGGGTAATATTATTACCCTTCTGTTTTTTTCCAACGCGTATTTTTCCTAACTTCGTTCACTTGCATAAAGTCGATCGATTTCATTACAACTCCAGTCTCTGGGAAAGCTTGTTTTTGCAAAAAGGGTGTATATTTGCAAAGCTGAGTAACTATTTCAAATGAATTCCTTTCAGATTGGTATGTAAAATGCAAAATTCCCTTTTCTATTTTGCATTTTAAATAAGTAAAAGAAAACCATTTTGACAATTTTAACAAATTAGGGTAATATTATATAATATTTAATTTTCTATTTTTAATTGGTTTTGTGAGCCTCTTTTACTTACATTTTATATTTTAAAGACATTTTCAGAATCAGTTGACCCAGTTCTGCCTATTTGTAAGTTTAAAAAGTTATATAAATTCATGTGAAATATATTTCTTTATTGGAAAAGGATGTACGATTTACGAATATAAAAAACATATCAGCAAGTTCATAAATTATTCAGTTTTTTTATGTACTGGTGATTCAAATTACCACTTCAAAGCTGTGTGAAATATCAAATGGTTATAAAGCAGGGGAATGTGATTTAAAAAACAACTATTTCAAAAGAATTTAATTCTGTTTTATTCAATTGGTTTTTTATTTATATATATTTTTTTCTAAAACTTCATTATAGTTTTATTGAAACAATTGCTTCAACTGTCAAAGAAATGCAAATCAGAGTTATATAAAAAATAGGGTTGTGCCAAAGTGATACCTACGATTAGTGGGTATGATTAGAAAAATGGAAAATCATAGAAATAATTCATTTTCAAATTACAGTATGCAGAGACTATTCTAATATTCTAATCTTTGATATATTGACATTTTACGGATGATGGAGAACTCTAACATAAATGCATTCGATAGTTTGACATTCATTCGATCGTCAATCCAAATTTCCATTAGAGAATTTATGATAGTATTGATTTTCTGCTTGGCAGAAGCAAAGTTCTGTCTTCAATGCACCCATTCAAGTTCTCATATATGGGATGTAAACCTAAGAATAATGGAGCTTTGCCCAACAGGAAACATTTATGAACTCTCCATTAGCCTTCAGTCGCAATCGCTTTATCGCTCAAAAATAGCATTAAAATATGTATGATTATGATACTAATACAACGCAGCTGCTCATCCGTAAAAATATATAGATTGATTTTTCACACCATGGAGGTGTCATAAAATTCTGAATCTTCATTGAAATTATGTTTATGTCGAACATATCTCAAATTTTTATAGTGCAGCCTTCAACTCGAATCCATTATCCATTTCCATTATCATTATGAGAGAATAAAAGGAAAAGAATAATATTATGAATAAAAATAACAAGAAAGTAAAATGTTTTCAAGAGAACCCACATATCCTATTCTCATATGAAGTCATGAATCTTGCCTGGTCCTTTTTCATAGAGACGAGGAGATTTCCGATGAAACTTCTAACGAATAATTCTTGAGAATTGTTGTTATAGCCATCTTAATCATAATTTTTGCCAATCTCATTCCCACAAATATTCTTAGTCCTTCTCCAAATGGAAGAAAAATAAATTTGTGTCTTCTTTCTTTCTGATCTTCATTAAATCGTTCCGGATCAAACTTTTCCGGATCTGGCTAATGCTTCGGGTCCAAAAAGTGAAATAAGAGACACATTTCCTGGTTTCATCTTGCAAGGAAGTCCATCTGATCCCACAAGTTCAGTTTCTTTGTGACAAACTTTCATCATTGTTGCAATGACGTCTATACTATTCTTTTATATTTCGTCAGTATTTAAATATTGATTTTTTCAAAGTCGTGAAAAAATAATATAGTATCATAATCAATATCTTTCGCATTCATATATACAAAATACTATTTAGAATGTAAATTTATTTGAAGTTGCTGCATATCAATTATAAACTATATAAAAAAATTGATCTATTCATAATGCACAGGTTAAAATACCGAAAGGCCGAGAAGGGTGTCGAATTATCACGTACATCGTCAAGGGGTTAATATGCAATCTAATACCCACGATGATCGCCCCAGTTATAGTCGGTTCTGCCCAAAGCCAATTATACTGGATGATATTGAACGATTTTTATACTATTCAAATTATTTCATAAACGACTATAATGAAATTATTTTTTTAAGGAAAATACATACAGATTTAATCAAGTTACATTTATATTTCAACGGAAATTCCACATATGAAAATATCAAGTTTTATAATCGAGCGTTTTTAATCTGAACTTGGATGAAATGTCGAGTTGTGGAGTTGCAAACTAAATGCGATGAGTACAGCGATCTACAAACACAAATTGAAAGTATTAGTGCGCTAGTGCACCAAACGGAAATTATTATCTTCCAACTCCTCCTAATTTCGTCGAATCTCTTCCGCTTTCGTCTTTTTTTTTCCTCTCGTATTGCTTTTTTGTTCCTCTACTGTTTCTTTGCTTATCTCTTTAACTCTTCCTCTGTTTTTTACTCTTTCTCCCTCTCTTCCTCTCTTTTCCGGTTTCTTTTTCTTTTTCCTTGTAATTGCCTGTTCTTAACTTACCTCTATTGTACTTACTGACTTCTATATTTACTTCTGTGTCCCTTTGCCCTTACTACACTGACAATGGCAAGTATACAATAAAATTACGAGTACAGATGATAACAGCAAGTGGAATGTATGTCACTTCCACCCTCACGAAACACTCATTTATGTTATAATGGGACTTCTCGAGTCTGACTTCCTTCGTGAAGGTTAATTTCCAAAATTTTGAGGAAATAACTTGCATGTATTTTACTGTGGAATATAGCTATGTTTTTGAAATTTACTTAATGGATGGAAAATTAAGAATTTCTAGAATTGAATAAATGCCTGCCTCCGCTTTTGAATCTCCGGGATATTTGATATCAGATCATTGAATTCTACTTTGCTTGATTGCCAGATTACCTTTGAATGCAAAATACTGAAGTGGCTGGAATTAAATTTAGCGCAGTAGCACTCAAGTGGAAATATTTTGATGATTCTGTAATATGTACAGTTAAAACTGATTTATTTAATTAGTTTCAATCGTTCTGTTGTGTTCCATCATCGAGATTGTAATTTCTTCTATCAATTTTCATCATGTAAGTGCATTAATCAATACTATTGAGAAAAGAGGAATCAAAAACGTGTAAGTAATTCAGGGGGAAGAATAGGCGGAAAGAGCACTCGCAATTATCGATCAAAGGCCAATGATACATCAAAGGTTTTAATCAAAGAAAGATCTACTTCTTGCAGTGTCATCTTCACTTTTGAACGTGAACACAATTTCTGCTCAAGATCCTCATAAAGCAGCGATAAATTGCAAGTTGTACTTTCTTCAGATCTATAAATTTAAGAGCTGAAATTGTAAAAAAGTATATTTTTTTATGGACATAAAGGTGTGTTTACACTCCTTTTTATGATTCAATATGAAGTAATAACTCAGATAAATATATCTAATTGCGGAAGAACGAATGCAATAAAGGTTTAAAAGTCTAAGTATTTTTAATTTCAGGTTATTCTATTAATACATGGTATTTACTTGAATATAACAAATATATTTTACAAATTCTTATTTTATCTTTCAATGTGGGACAATTCTAAATTTTAGGCAAATTAAAATGAAGATCTAAATTAAATTTCCTTTTTCAATTCCCGTTAAAATTATTTTTTAAAAGTCTCAAAATTTGTTATTCAAACAAATTGATATTTATATACTTGCTTACTTTAATAACATATACTTTTATTGTGGATTAGCAAAATATTGGGGGCGACACAATTTCCGTTAGTCATAAACTCAATTTAAGTTCACGTCCTTCACAAACATTCTCTCATCGACAGACCCTTCCAAAAAGAGCGATGATGTAGACATGTGTCAATTGTGTAAGATACATTATTATTCAACGCTTCTCACTTTGAGTATAACATCAATTAATCTGAAATTCATATCATTATCCTGACTGAGTATAATTTACCTCGTCAAAAACTGTAGAGAAAACTCATCAAGTGAGTAATTTATTCAGATATTAAGGATAAGATGTGATTTATTGAGACATGAATGTTATTAAGAAAAATATATTATTAAAATGATGTACGGGGAATTAAGAAAGTTCACCAACAAATTTTCTCTGCACTTATATTACCATATTAACTTTAATGCAAATTTAATCCAATTTACTGGAAAATTACAGCTTTGAGATCTAGGTTTCTACTTGAAAATAATCAAGAAGTTACTATCATTATCTTCTTAGTTCGATCTTTTAGTATAAAGTAGTAAAAATGAGAAATTAACTCTCGTTATAATATTTATGATCTGCAGCCGCTAAAAGGAAAATAATATGATTACAATTTTTCTTCTTAAACACTTGATAACGTTTAAATGCCTATGAATTCTTTTTAAATTATTTTAAATCCATCTTGAACTCTTCTATTTATCAGATAGATTTATTTCGAATTCTCTTGACTTCGAGAATACGGGGAAGTGACCTGGAATTTGAAATTGCGAACCTTGAATCGCCACTTTTGCGAGCACAAAGAAAAAGTAATATTGTATTATTGAGGGTGAAAAGGGGAAATTATATATAATATACTTATTTTCCATATTCATTTAATATAGTTTTTGATATAATTTACACGTCAAATTTTCAATTACATATACAATTCAAAAATGATACTCAAATGAATAAAAAATTAATTTCTTTCCCTAGAAGATCCATTTTTAGTATTATTTAAGACACTTTTTGAAGGTTTTTTTTTAAGAATGAAGCACAGTTTTTATTTACAGAGCAATGTCTTTATTGGAACATTTAATATATTCTTTTCAGAGAATTCATTCAGTATTTCGAAGGCGTCTCGACATCTCTCAATACTCCAGAAAGAGCATTTTTCAATACTAAGACCCCATTTTAAATACCTATTATAAACCAACGAATCTGAGCTTAGCAGAAAAGGCAGGGGCTCAAGTGCCACAGTCTGTAAATTCGAGTCGTTTTAGTTTTGTTTCTTTTTTTTTCATATACACTTTAAAATCTTCGCTGGGGCTTTAAAATTACGTTGAATCCGTTACAATTCGTATACATATTGAAAATTGAGAGATTTCAGTCGCTCAATACCTCCTAAGCAAATATACAACCATTTAACTTCTATTAAACCTCAGTTTTTAAATTTATATTTATAATAAAGATAAATGTCCCAGTAATTTTGACGACAATTTTTTTATTTTTTACCTAAGTAAGTTTAATGTTTTAATTTAATTACTTTTTACATTATAAAATGCTTAAACTCAATGATTTTTGTTATGAAATTACTGAGAGACATTTAATGTACATTTATGATCAGAGACATGCCAAAAAGCGATTTTATATTACAATTGATTTTCAGTTACATTGATTACGTCGAAATCGGATGAAAAATCCCTTTTGAATTTGACTTTCAGCCAGGAACGAATCGAGAATCCTTTTCTAAACAATTCATCCAGAAAACTGGTAATTTCGATTTTTTCATTATTGTTGGCTTTCCAAAATGCTTATTGGTCATGAATTTACGCAGAGTTCAAATGGTGAAAAATAGTGTAGTTTTTTTATGGCCAAAATAGTTAAATACCTTAAAATTCCAAAAACTCCATGAAATCTTTTGAAATAGTTTTTAAGCTTCATTGTAATCTTTGAAATACGTTCAAATTTAACGAAATCTCTTCAAACCTTATCCCATATCAAACTGCTGACAATCATAAAAATAAGTAATGGCATTAATAAAATTTTATATTAGGATCTTACAATATACCGAATAGAACTGAATATTTTTCTTTCAAAGTAATTCGAATTTAACTTTAAATGACTTGCTTTGCATGGCGTTAGAAGTGCAGTAATCTTGCACGAAAATCGCTGGAAACCTTGGTGCTCAATATTTTTTACGATTAGGTTCAAAGTTGCGTGACAATGGTTTATTAAAAATGTTTGACGAGGCCATGCAGTGTCGCCCGATTACACTTCTGTGACACCTAAGTACCCGTTATCATGATTATTTATATCTTGACTTCTCGGTTTTCAAAAAAGGTACATTACACTATTTTTAGTCATTCTTATTTCTTTTTATTCTTGAAGTTTTCAAATCTTTTTTCAAACTCACAACCTTATGTACAAATTCCTATTATGCTCCTTTCTGTAATCTTCATAAAATTTATAAAAGTTTTATTATTTTTATCTCGTAAATAGACTGATTATTTTTATCTTAAAAGAAATGCTAATATTTAAAACTAGTTAAAATCTAGTTAGGCCGTAAGAAACTGTGTAAGTTTTATATAACCCACATTCGACATTAAGAAATTAACACTGATTTTTTTATTATGTTAAAGGTAAAATTCTTCAGTAAAAATATTTTTGAAACTATAAAAAAATAGAGAAAAATTTTGACCAGGAATTATTTTGTTATTTTACTATAAATTAATAGGAATAAATATTTTCCATGAAGACTTTATGTACTAATTATGCCTATTCTCCTAATTTTCCTAATTTACAGCATATTTCTTATAAGATTATAAAAAAATCTTGAACAGACATGTTTTATCCTGAAAATCTTAATATCCGAAGATTAAATAATGAGTCTTTAATTTTCGGCTTATAAATATACATTATAGAACTTTAGATTAAATATCTTAATGCCAATTTAAGAGCCAAAGTCGACTTTGTAATCTCTTCTCGCCTCCAAAGTTTTCCATTCTATATTGTATAATAATATAAGCCAGAGGATATGAATAAAAGTTTTTTGGTAGCTTTTTAATCAAGAATTTAAAACATGTTTGTTGTTTGATAACAAAGTTAATTTTCGATAAATATTTTCAATACAAGGTAACAATTTTCTATATTCAGTTGAAAAAGAATTTAAAAATTTTAAACTAACTTTTAACTTTTTAAGAATGGATCGGAATGGATTTGCTTTAAAAAACTAAGATAAATAGAGTTTGTGAGAGAATTTTTTTATGTTAGAGTACCTTCTTAGGACTGTAGTCTGCAAAATGGCTATTCTTAGTCCTTTGATTTACACAAGGATGTTCTTAGATTTGTTACTCAAGTTTTTCCTTTTTCTCGAAATAGTAGTCAACTAGTCCCAGTCTCCCTACATCTCAGGATGTAGTCATACATTTAGAAACCCTCTTTCTTTAGGCGTAGGCGCGAATTATGAAGCACCCTATGTCGGTAGGGGAAAATAGGGGATGGAATAAAAAAGAAACTACAAATGAGCCCTTCTTGTTGTCATCGATCTATGTACCTTCGTCACTTATTCATACCTCACATTTTTTGCACACGTGCATGCTCGCCTCTTAAGAACCACCTAGTCGTTCAGATTCATTTCTGAGAATAGGTAAGAAAGTGTTGAGAATTTCTTCTTGAAAGGAAAGGGGAAAATAGATTGACGTGAAAAAGACGTCGAATGAGGGGTCTAAATGTTCTGAAGATAAGAGATTTTATCTCAAGTTTTGCTGACATTCAAGAAATCCTCAAGTAATTTTCAACACTAAATTCATTCTATTAATAATACTAACAATTATTTATAAAATAATAATAATAAACTACAATGTTTCTTTCTGTTCATATTGATGTTCCTGTGTTTTCGGTCTCTTATTAGTTAATTTTAATTTCGAAAAATGTTCAAGGTGTTTTAAAACAAGGAATGAAAGGAATTACGCGACAAACTTGATAGTATCTTCAACGTAACGAGCTTTTTAATTGAAAGAAATATTTTTAATTGAAAGAACACTCATGCTACAACCACCATCTGAAAGGAAAATCTTAACAGTTAGGCTTTTACATTCCACTGTAATGACTTTCAATCTAGAAATTTTAATTCCGGAATGCAGTGAAATTAAAAATTCCTCTTTGCTTTAAAAACTTGACAAAAGGGAATATTTTGAATAAGAAACCCGGTATAGATGAGCGGATTAAAATGAATGAAAATGATTTTGGAATTGCATTGTGGTCATTTTGAGCTAAAGGAAATTGTTCTGAATTAAAATGTTGATACTTTATACTTTATACTAGGAATTAAATTGTTCTCAACTTTCGAGATTACCTTCAGGAATTAAACTACTGTACTTTAAATAAAATTGACTTCATTTCCTACAGTAATTACAGAATGAAAATGTGCACATAAAACGTTACTGTATACACGTCATAAAATTAAGATTTAAATGTGATGAAAATATTTGAGGTTTAATGAATTAAGGAATAAATGGTAGACAACCAAATAATTTGAAATCAATTTAATTAATTTCAATGCATACTTTTTTACCCTGCACCATTTTTAATTAAAAGATAATGTGAATGTAATATTCCAAGTTGAAAAACGAATAAGATTTTTTAAATGAAGGTAAATTAGGAAAAGAGAAAAAAAAGAAAAGTGACTGCAGACATATCTATGTTTTCAAGAGAAATAGAGAGGAACGAACTCGAATGGTCCATTAGTCATCTCCTATTTCCAGCAGAGACGAATTAAGCACAGATTCAATTATTTTCTTCTAGAGGAGGGAATGATTAAGCGAAAGTCAAATTAGCCAGAGTTCAGAAACACGAGTTTTCTAGGGAAAAGGAAGCCAACACTTTTTTTCCTTTGGATGATCCTATCTTTTTATGGAAATGCAATTACAACTTGATCTAAATTATGTAAATCAAATTAACTATATTCTAAGCTGTGATATTTATAATTAGGTTGATTCGATTTAAAATTGTTAAATTTTCAAACCTAATATACAAATATGAGAGGGCAATGCAAATGAAAATGAATTTATGTATGTTTTTAGTATTGGAAATAATTTATGTCCTCCATTAATCTGAAAAAACAAGCCCGTTTTACATGTTTCAGTGTCGACAGTATAAAAAAAGGAGATATATAAACAATAGTCAATACATGGAATATATTCTCTATTTTTCATGTCGTGTTTTTAAATTTACCGCTACGGAAAGCTTTTAATATACATTCTCGTTATATTTATAAAGAAAACATGTTCTTTTTACGGCAGCTTTGAGAATGACTTTTATCCACGTATTCAAATGGTCATAATTATTTTTAAAAATTATATACAGTACGAAAATTTTCCCACATAAGTTAAGAAGTCACATTTATAATCACTGTGTTGTATAAAAATATTACATTAATCAAAATGGTATATTCTTTTACGTAAAACGTATCGCTAAACGTTTTCATGATTATATGATTGTCGTTTTGAAAATGTCATCTTTTTAAACGGAAAAGTGGGTATTGTCTTGAGCGAACGAGAGTGGAATCAGGATTCGCTCGGGATTCGCGTTGTGTTTCATAGTAAGTATAAAAATGAAACGGCTTGGGATTGCCGCATGTAACCACAATGTTTCCGGATCCTTGTTGTACCTGGGCAAGGCTGATGTTACCACAAGGACCAAAACGAGCACGTACACAGTTTATTATCCGTACCATGCGGCTGCCATAAATGTTTCATGTGACAACTCCCGAGTTTTCCATTTGTGTCCTCTTTGGGAATGGTCCAGTTGCTACTGTAGCAATCCATGAATTGCTTTGCCTGACACTGTGTCCTGATAGAACCTTTCACTATTTATTTTCTTCAACAAAACGTTCACTAAACGTTCTCGTTGAACCGGCAAATTGTTTTTATCCTGACTTGATACTCCCTGGTTTCAAGAAATTGAAGATTTTAACAAATTTTAAGGAAGCTTTTAGAATTTAGAATGAATTTTCAGGGATTTCATGGTATTTAAAAAGATTTCCTGGAGTTTTACAATTTTTTTTTCAAAATTTCAAAGGATTTCGTACAGTTTTAAAATATCAAAAGATTTTTGCGTGGCTAACTTTATTTTTATGATCAACAATGGAGACATTTAATCATAAACAATTACAAAAAATTTACATTTTGTTAGAAAATTGTTTAAGTATTACGATAAATCATCAGGTCATGAAACATTTATGAGTTATAAAATTAAAACTTACACTTTTATTGTCATATAAAGTCTTCATGACGTAAAAATGCAAAAAAAGATACGAGGAACTTTTTTCGAGAACTTGTTTTGGAAAGCAATTACTGAAACTTCGTAATTCCCTCGCACTGAATTCTCATTGTTTCTCTGTAGCGTGAGCTTTTAACGATCAATTCATGATGGAATGAGGACAAAATCTAGAGGTCATTTAGAAATGCCTGCATCCATTTTCCAATTTCTCGCCCCCTTCATCTTTACCACGAATCATTCTGCTGAAGGTTAATTGAGCTTTCGTTTGCGACCACCTCTTGAGATTCTATCGGTAGGATTAAAGTTTGTTTGTCTTATTCAGTACCCAGTGTGCTTTTTGTCGTTTCAAGCTCTGGCTAACGTTCTCGCACTATAAAATCATTTCTTCCAAAGTATAAGCAAGAAAGTGAGGTTTTCAGTCGGAAATTCAATTGAAACTCTCTCTCTCTCTATATCTCTCTCTTTCTCTCTTTCTCTGAGCTGAGTAAATAAAATGACAAAGAATGGAAGATGAAAAATACAAAGACTTGGAGCCACAATGAAAGAAACAAACTTTTACTTAATATTATCCTCGAGCATTCTCGTTGAGGTCATTATAAAAATATTGTTGTCTTGACTTATTGTTGCGAGAGGAAAATATCATATCAAATATTAAATGAACTATATTTGGAATATAATAATAATAATAATAAGAAGAATAATAATTTAAATAATTGAGTCTTAAATCATATGTCAACCGCAAACAAACTTTTATTTGATTAAACATGCGGCATGAGTATGTTTTCATATTTTCATTACATGCCCGATTCGTTCCTGCTGCGAGCTCGGATTCTATGCCAGATAATAAATTATCCCCCTACCTAATGTTTGTTCTATTCATGATCAATGCGCGCAATATCTTCACTCCAATAAATTGTCATCTCTGTCAAAAAATTTTCATTCTATATTCGACATTGGTGTTTCATCTAATGTAAGTTACAGAAATAAAACATTTCGCTGTCATTTTGATCAATTTAATTATACTCCGAGTGAAAAATAAATCTTTCATTTTTAGAAGTCCTATGACTTATGTCCCATAAAAGTTCCAAAAAATTGGACTTATACATATGTATTACTTTAGTGGAATTTTATTTGAGATACTAATGGGATCCCAATGGAGCTTTTTCTCACTCGGAATATATTTATTTTGACATTAGAAAACAGTTTCTCAGAATTAAATGAAATCATATTCAACGATAAAAAAATTAAAATTTTAAATAACATAATTAACATTTGTAATATCAACATTGTATTATCGACGGGTTGCTAAATTTAAGAAACTAATTTCAACGATTCTATTAATAAAATTAACGTAAATTTGTTTATGATTTCATTTTTAAATAGTCTCATTCGAGATAACTATGTCATATCACTTTTTACGGTATCACATTATCTTACACATTCTATTTCGAGCTTGAATTCTCAAAGGAACAATTACTCTGATTATGAAATACTTGGGATTGGATAATTTACTTTATAAAATATTGCCACTTTGAAAAATGTGAGTCGTAAAATTTAGAACACTTGACTGACATGTCAAGTGTATTGTTTCCTGTTTTATTTCAACTTTTAAGGATTTACTTTTTGTTGACTTACTTTATTTTTTCCCTTGCGAAATCATTTTCATAAGTATTAACACCATTATTTATAAAACATCTCAGTCCTTGGTATCTCGTATCGCAGTCCCACCTGCAGTATAAGTTCCAGCATCTGAAATAAAAAGGAAAATGCTCTTTAATTTAAATTTATACTGGGAAACAAATGTCTGTTAATTTTATAGCGTTTAATCTGATGAATTAAGTATATTGGATAATATTTTTATTGCTGGGAAAGCGAGTTTTAGTATGATACAAAATGTTGAACATAATTAAAATTACGAGAGTGAACATTTTCTCTGAGAAATATTTTGCAAAAGGTTTCACATTGAATTCTTCTTAATTAGAAACATTTTATGTAGTTAAACGTGGTGGATATTTAACGTCTCCAACCACGTGCTTTACTGTTTTCTTCTTCGCCTTGTCTCGACACAAGTTTTCATTAAAACTTTCCACTCAGTGAGACGAAAAGACTGCTAGTATCTAGTAAAATTACGACTTAAGTTCACTTTTTGAAAGCAGAAGAAATTCTTTAGTAAAAACTTGCCAAGTTTTAAAAGACATCAGCAATAAAATCCACCTAAAGTGCCGATGTATATTTCCCTCTCATCGTTTTATCCTTATAACTTTTTCCTTCAAAAAATAAAATTCCTTTTAGAGATGAGAAATGTATTCAATTAATAAAGTTTCGAGAATATATTTAAAGAACAGCGACAGCCACAAACTATTTAGAAAACCACTTATAATGCCGTTTATTATGTTAATTACGACGTGTATATTCTGGTTTTAAATGGTCGCCAATTATTTTTACTTTTGTTAGGAATATTTTCTATGGAAAACCGAGTTTTGTATTTTGTTGAATCAACAAAAGAAATTTTTCTTTTTTATGAACAACTGCAATCAATTAATAATACCTCTGGCACAAATGCTCCTTTTGAGAATTCGTTAAAATTAGTGCTATATATAAGCTCTGCGGTTTTGAAATATTACTCCCAGAAGAATGTGAGCTTTTTAAGTAGCTCGACCTATCAAAAAACATTCATTAGAGGGATTTCAGGTCATGGTTCTGAATCCGTAATTTCAAGTAAGAGTAAAAATCTAACAAGGCGTGAAAAAGTCATTAAGGTTTTCTTTTTGGAGGACCAAGAGGAAACAGGATGAAAAATAATTGTCACTACGAATCTACAATTTCTGATTTCTTCTTTCAAGAGAAAAATCGAACTAGTAAAAAATAGGATGATCAAGTACCCCGAGAATCTCGATATCGAATCGAGAAAACGATTTTTATCAAAACCTAGATGAGCATGAAATTGAAAACCTTACCCTCAATGAATCCAAACGTCTTGTGAAAAAATCGAGCAATAAAATTGAACTTTACTGACACGTAAATAGGTTCGAATAATCGAAAACGAATTCGTTGGGCATTGACTCTTTATCTCATAAACGCTTGATTCGGCAATCCAATTCTCTATAAGAACATTTGATCCATCAGCTTAAGCCACCCTTTCTGCTATTTTTTTCTTTACTCTTGAAAAGCGAAAATCGATCGCGATAAGGGTGAGACTGACATTTCACATTCTGTTAAATTTTAGTACAAAAGAGGGTATTTATCGATTTTCCTGTTTTCTCCTTTTTATATGACTTTCAAAAGTTGAGAAGGCGATGCTAAAGTTTTTATAGGATGTTTTTAATGCGTTTTTTTGAGCTAACATCTGCTCTAGGCGGAAAAGGAATATGAGGACGAAAAGTAATCAAAGGGGAAGCATTGAAAATTTCTTGAATCTCCGGGAATTTCTTAACTTTTTTATTACCATAAATTAATCATTAATAATTAGTTAATTAATGAATTAACTGATTTATTGATGGATGATTGATTAGAATTAAATTTTGTGCACCGTTACAGTAATTATTTGAAATCCAATATTCGATATAACAGAGGAATTAACTTCCAGCAGTCACACTGAGATTGTCATGTCGGTCGTACTAGTTTAATTGCCAAGCTACGTTAACGATCTTTCTTGAGAACTCGTGTCAGTTTCACAGTTTGTGACGACAGCTGTGAAACAAACTCGTGGAATCAGTGAAACAGTCACTGAGAACATGAAAGGATATTTGAGGGAATTTAGAGCAGAAAATCTGCTACTGCTTTTATAACTCTCAGCTTAAGGAAATCGCCCTCGATTTAAGATTTTAATCCTCAGCTTTGGGTATATGTATTCGATTCGGGATCAACAGGTTTTTTTAGAGTCGGACTAGTTTAATTCTACCATAAAAGGATGAGTAAAATGAAGAGGAAAAGAGAAGAATTTAATTCATTCATTTTAAATTGAGTAATATTGTATTCGAGAAATTATATAAATGATAAAAGGTGGCGTTCAATAATTACGTAAGATATTTCTTATGTAAGTTTCCTTCATTTAAAAAAATTCAGAGTAAAATAAACACATTTATCTCGCATATGTATGGAAAATCGATTGACTTTTCCTTGAGAGGGAATCAAATCTTGAAATCTTATAAGGACTGGGTATGTTGAGGAAATGTGCAAGTTGCATAAATTAGAGAAGCCTAAATAGGGCACGCCTATACAAAACGATATGATGTGCTCTGTGACCTGGCAAAGCTCATTTATCTGTCTTGAACGAGACATGTATTACGATGCACATTAATGAGAGTGTCATCATCAGTCTCTCAGTTTTATAATTCATGTCTCCATTGCTCTCTTTTTCTCTGTCCTTTTAATATTCTCGAAAAATTGGCATGACATTACAATACATAAATTATTTTTCTAATATTGAAACCACATCATATCCTATCAAAGTAATATCATCACTGTATAGATCGCAGTGAAGGCTTCTTATTCCCAGTAGTAAAGGACGACTTTAGTCAGCCACAGAGTAGTGAGAACCACCATTGTCATTTAATTTTTGTATTTATTGATTCCAGGATTTACAGTTTCACTATAAATTAGATTTCTTGGGAAGATAATTTTCCACTTTATTTTGCAACTTATGTTCAAGATATATAACGTTAGTCTCGTGTCTATTTTATCTCTTTTTGTTTCCTCATGTTAATTAAAGGAAGACCTCTCGAGGTTTCTATTACTGGCAGAAACTGCAGCTTTATTACTTGCAGAATAATGAGCCAAACGTAGGGCTTTGTGTCAAAAAAAGGAGCTTTATTCGGGTATAAACACCATACTTTACTTCAAATGTTCAACTTTAATGGTTGAACTTCTCGCAGGATATTAAAACTTTTTATAGTCGTAAAGTTTTAACTAAATCATTGTTGGATGATTTTTAAAAAATTTTTTATAGCTTACGAATAAATGTTAGTAAGCATTAATATAAAATCTTCTTCGAACCTTCTTGATGATATTCCTCAATAATATTCTCTCATGGAAAAATCATGTTTCCTTTTTTTCAAAAAAAAAAATTTCTTGTATCATCTCTTGACAGCATTCACCAAATACAATAGAATGAGGTCACAACAAGGTGAGAAAAAATGAATAAAAGAAAAAATCGACAGAAAACAAACTTGTTATAGGAGGATGACTGACATTAAAAGGAAACCTTCAGACACAATGGAATCCGAATATAAAGTTACTTTAAATACTATGAAATATCGCGAAATTATATTTTTTTTATAAAACCCCGAAAATCTCCTAAAATCCCTTGAAATTCTGTAAAAGAAATGCCGATTCAAGTTTCGATTGCAAATCCATATTATGTTTTTCCTAGGTATATTTTTTCCTAAACTATATTTCTTGAATGTGTTGAAAAAAATTCCCGATTCTTAAATCCAATTACAGGTCATTTCCCGGTTTCCAGAACAAATCGTGAACCTGGGACGTTTGATTATTTAAATTTAAATCTGATAATCGCTTTTTATCAATTTTTATTACATCCCTTTTGTGTTTCCTGAGAAATATTCAATTTCCTTTTATTTTATCACTTTCTATCCTAATCTCAAGTCTCCATAAATATTCCGCGTTTTTATGGGAGAAAAAGTAATAAAAGGGGATAAAAACGAAGATAGTCATTAAAAAGAGAAATAGAAAGAAATGTCTGGATATCTATAGTTTCTTTTTACTTCTGGAAAAAAATAATGTTTAGGTATACACAGATAGAAAAAATTTGGAATATAGATTTGAGATTTCCTTTTTTTATATTTTTCCATTCTTGAACCACAAAAATTTGCCTTTCCCTTTTCACCCCCAGGCCATATGGCAAATAGGGCAAATGCCCGATGGGCCGGTGTGGCCGATAAAATACCGGTGTGGTCTATAAAATGCCCGGGCCTGTTCACCCGTTTTAATTTAGCAAAGAAGATTCGACCATAGATTGTTTCTGAGTACATTTTACGTTTCCTGCGTTGGCGTTGGAAATCGTCCATCCGCAGGAAGTGAATATTATACGATGTAAAACAGGTGAAGAAAGAAAACAAATAAAATAGAGAAGAAAAAATATAAAATTCTAAACGAGCAAAAGGGAAAAAGAGGCAGACAGCAACGAGAGCGTAAGAGCCTTTTTCAACGCATATTTTCTTAGTGAGAAAAATAATATTTACACTCTGAAACCTGCATCTAACAACCTTTAGGTACTTTAGTTTCCCCTAAAAGTTTCTCCTTAAGAAGTCAAGGCATGCTGACCTACCATTTACATGGTTCTTCCGCTTTTATCATCTTTTAATTCATTTAACACTTTCATGCGCAGAGAAATTTATGTAAGGCTCTTGAAAATAGGGTACTCTCACGATGTTTTGTAAAAATGAATTGTAATGAGGAAATATTACCTACTTTTAGCGAAAATAATTTTTTCCTCTTATGCAAATCCTCTCCTGTTGAACAAGACCTAGAAAATGCGAGCTTACCTGCCTAACTGGTAAATTTACTAGTTTTACTGATTATAGTAAATCAATTATAGTAAAGTCTAAATAAATTAAGATGTCTTGAATAATAATTCATGGCGTAATTGAAGTTTTGAAAAAAATGACCGATGAATGAATGGTAACTGTCAATAAGAACAGCTGTGTATCATTCCCACATCTATATGTTATTCCCACATCTATCAATGTTATTACTGTCACATAAAAGCAATTGCTTTGAGAAATAGATAGAAAGGGCTACTAAAATTAAAAAAATAAACGAACCACCTCTGAAAATATAAAATTTATACGCATGTATGAAAGAAGTTTATTTTTTCGGTGAAGACATGAATTGTTGTTCGGCAGGAGTTTCAGGAATAATGTTCACATTTTCGATCCTATTATGTGAGACACGTAACCCGAAAAAAAATAAATCAAGAGAAAAGGGAACGTAGTCCTTGGCTAGGAAATTGATTCGATAACGAGAGGTGAATTCATGCAGAAAAATTAGCAAGATAAAAATACCATTACAAGAATTTTCTGACTGGTCAATTTTTTGTTTATATTTTCCATACCTAAAGGGGATCTAGAGAGATAAAAGAAAATAAATGGAATTTGAAAGTTTGCTCATTCACTCCGGAAGAGATATTTCCTCTTTTGAAATAAAAAGGTCACTGACCGCAAAAATTCGTTTATATATATTTAGAGATAGAAGTGGCCATCCTTTTTAAGGATCCCATGAGACAAAAAATTTGGGGGGCCGGGTCAAGCGCAAGAAGGCAAGAAGCCCTTTCATTCGTTCGCCCCGAGCGACTCAGAGTTTTCCAACAGATTATTATGGACCACGAGTTAAGTAACATTCCAATATTTTTTAGAAAATGAAAGTAAATAAGTTAATAATTAAAATAAAATGTGCACTTAAATTCGCAAGAAAAATTTTGTTAAATATAATAATTGTGGGAAAAACCTGGGTTATTTAAATTTGCTCCTATGGTGAGTATCACTTGCCCTTATAAGCTCAAAGAGATGATAGTTAAATTCTTTATAACTTACAACTGTTTGTAAGTATATAAGTGACACCCATAAGTTTTAGTCACAATCTTGTAATTTTGATCTCGTTTAATTACGTTAGCGAACGCAGAAGTAATTACACTACCAAGGGAAGTTAACAACTCGTATTTCCAAGTCTTTTCACCCGTGAAGTGAATCTTAACCGATTAAGACAGTTTCGATAGTGACGACAAAAAGAGGGTGCATCTAATTAGCTATAAAGTTTCTCAATTAATTCTAGTTTAAGGTGTTTCGCAAAGTATCGAAATGAAGTCGCGTCTTAAGAAGTTTGCACTAACGAAGGTGATTTTACGTTCTATATCTAAAATCTATTAAATTCAACAGATTTTCGATTGAAAATTCAAAAAATAAATCGTGTACAATATTTAAGAACTTTTAGTCAAATCATTTGGGCCAACAAAGGGGTTAAATATGGTAATATTTCAGAGACTTCTCCTCCCTCCTAAAAACAAAAGGGTATTTGGATGTAATTTTCGTTTTAAACAAAAGGAAAAATTTTAAAATAAGAAAAAAAAGCACAAGAAATGTACGTTTCTTGTGCAACGCCTTGAGTTGAGGATAAATATGCATGAAGGGAAACTGACTTAGGAACACTGGAATATATTTCAAGTATGCGTGTGCTCGTTCCTAATATCAAGTACTTGTATAATGAACAATCTATTCTAGTCTTTTAGTCTTTGACAGCGTTCTACATTCAAATTGTCTCATTAAAATATTTGCATATACCTTTTGCGTGGTTCACATCATCAATTATTGTAGAGGAATAGAAAAAACTTAGAGGAGTCGTTTTCAGTATTTGAGAATGAATTTGTAATCAGTACTTCAAATTGATGTAAATGCTTCACATTAATTTAAGTGGATTTTTTTAGTAGAAATTAATGTAGAATGATTGTGTCTCTTCAGCAAAAGTTCACTGGAATTTTCCAACCACGTGATTGCAAGCAGGGGAATGAATGAAGTTGGATGGTCAATAAGAGTATTACAAATTTTCCACGAGAAATTCTTTAATAGTGATATGATCCAATTTATACCAAAAGCTGTGCTTCAAATTCTCTAGGAAAAACATCACAAATATGTAGGAATCTATTTTCAACTTTCAATCTTGATAAGAAACTTATTAGTTATTCTTCCAAGAATTATGAAGTGCAAATAAAATGTAAAAGTCAAGATAGAGAAAATGTACTGAAATACTTTTCGGTTGATTCAAATAAGTGATAATATAGAAAATTGATATACCAGGATCTTCCATTGTCTTTTCAACAAACAAAGAAAATTTCTTCCCAGAGAGAAAATGTGAAAAGAAAATTTCTCTCTTCCAAAAGATAACGAGCGAATTTATGTCGATCACTTGCAAAAGATTGATTTTATATCCTCTTACTCACATATTTCCATGATAACAGCTTCTTATGATTATTTCAGATAGAAGTCAAATGAAATTCATAGAAGATTGATGCAACTCATCAATGAATCCGTAGATATACCCCAAATTAATTGAAAATATTTTTCAACCTACTGAAATTCCCTGTATATGTTTCACGATTTTTTTTATAGCAAATTATCATCTGCATCATCTTTGGCTTCCGGGTGTAGCCAAATCGATAAATATATAAAACTTCAAAGTTACAAAATTTTTCAGTGCATGTTTTACTTTTATAGAACATAACATCAGTTTCAAAAGGACACTCTACACACTGTTCTTTTATTTTTATCTTATGAGATGAGTAATGTCATCTTAAAATGGATCTCTATATCCTCTATATATCGACTTGGATCCCGGAAGCTTAAAAGACTCACCCTAAAGTATGTCACCTGTACTGGCAGCCCTCGTAGTTCTTGTAGGTGGTCCTCCTAGTCGATGATGTGGGTCCATTCGTGGCTTGAGGTAAATAATTTTTCGAAAGGCTTTTCGAAAATTTTCACTAAGAAAGGCATACAAAAAGGGGTTGACACAGCTGTTGGTGTATGCAAGCACGTGACTTGCAATTTGCAGCATAATGGTTGAAGTCGTCAGCGGATAACCACCCAAAGATTTGATGACAAGAATCATCTAAAATCAGAATTTTTTAAAGAAAATATTAATACTTTTCATTACTTTTAAACCTTTAAAAATTGCTTATAATTAATAATCTGTATTCTTATTAAATTCGAACTATTTTAAATTAATTTCGTTTGTTTATAGTTTAGTAATTAGGCAAAATGGACGATTTTGATAGAGATGAATACCCGGTATTTAGCTCAAAATTATTGTCTGAGAATCTAGTATTATAACTCGGACGTTGTGTAAGCAAGACGACGACATATGGAACGGGTTTGTGTATTACTAATTACAATAGTTAGAACGTGCAAATACACATACTCGTACATTTACTACTTGCAGCATATGGTCGAATTAATTGCTTTCCTACGAATCAAAATCTCTATTACTAATCGCGATTAGTAACAAGCTTTCACTGCATGAAGACTAATAGAAGCTTATAGACTAATACATACATAGACTATATAAGCGCTACGAAAGCCGATATTCGAAATTCACGTCATGTCGTGATATAGTTTAAGGATTTTACTATAAAATTTAGTTTAAACTGTTCAATATTATACGAAATTTGAACTATCACAAACAAATTGTACTTTCTATCAAAAGATCATTACAAAATTAGTAATCATAAAAATGTATTCATTTTTAAAACTTTGTATTTATCAGGTGTAAAAATTTGTTAAATTGCAGACGTTTTAGATAAAGAATTAAACCGTGAAACGAAATGTACGATAAACCATTCTACTTCATTTATCAACGTGACTGCGCAAGTGAAATTTAATCGTTCACTGTCGAAATACATCCCCCAATGTGATATATATACGTATGTATACATGAAATACATCAAATAAATTCAATGAAATAAAAGGCTTTTTAGTATATTACTTTACAAGCTCCTAAAAATGAGTTTTATACACATACGTACAAAGTATGTAATCTGTATAATAATATGCGTATCATATACTATTTAACATATTTATCTATTTTTCCAATTAGTAAAAAAAAAACACTAATTCAAATGATTCGAATTTTTTATGATTAGGGTTGGTTTAACCGTCATGGGATTCTATACACCTTGGTTTAAAAAATTTGAGAAAAATTCAGTTATTTTTTATCAAATTGAAGCTTTCTGGGGGTGTCCCATAAATCAAAGGAAATTTAATCTTTTTAAGTATTAAGTTACATTAATAAATTAAGAGAAGCAGAGTTGTTTTTGCATTTCTCTTGAAAGGATTTTCAGCTTTCATTCACTCACTTTATTTATAGGCCATCAGCGGTATTAGCCAAATGAGTGATGAGTAGTAAAGGGTCCTAAAAGCTTGATGATATTCTAAAAACCTTACACCATTTAACCCATTTAATCCCTCAAATGTTCATTTATGTTCTGACACTCGCTATGCTATTATATTTAATTTCCTATTCCCTCCACTTTTTTAATCTTCGTCAAACTTTACACGCTACTTTATTTTGAATGCCTCACATTAAATTTTAATATAGTGTAATTTAAAATTGTGTAATTATTATATTCTCATTTTTATCACAGAAATTCCAAAAATATATTTAAAATTTATTAAGTTCTTAGAAATCCCATAAAATATCTTCAAATCACTTGAAATTTAAATTAAAGAATAAATTTCTTTACCTGAATGGGACACCAACAAAAGGCGAAAACTCCAACGACGACAAGGACCAATCTCGTAACTCTTTTTCTCCCTCGACGACTCTCAGCACTGATACGAGACCCTCGCCACAATCTTAGCAACATACATACATAGAGACCACATATTAGGGTCAGAGGCACGACGTAGCTTGATAGAAAAAATGTCAACTGGAATAGGGGCCAATTGTACTGAGGAAGTATTCGACACGCCGTCAGATTTTCTGACGAAGATGTGTCTATCTCCTGAAAAACAAAATGAATCTGCATACACAACAGATTGTCATCACAACATTGATAAACATTAATTTTCGTAAAAAAAATAGGCCTTTTCATACGATTTGTAATCAATCAGTAGCATTTCTTCCCCTCCACTAGCTACAAAGCAAATAAAAGGGGAAAAGTGGAAGGGAAGAAGCACTCTCGATTGTTTAAAAAACGTAGTAAAATCTACTGTGTGGCAAAACTTATTTCTGCGATGAAAACTGCTTCTATGAAGATAAAAAATATTATATGAATGTCCATTTCAACAATGTGATAATTTGTAAGATTTTTCATATCTTCCTTTCTTAAAAGTCCTATGTAATTGAAAAGTTTTGATAAAAATCATGAGTGTGAAACTGGGTTAAAATATAAAACTGATTATCTCAGCCTTGTAATAAATAGCCTCGTAATTTAAAACTAGAGTCGAGATTTTAATTTGTCACGTGTATAATACAGTGCTGTCATGTTAATAAAAGCAAAATGTTATAAATTGTTCATTAAAAAATTTCAATGCCCTTGAGAGTTCTTAAGTCAATTTAAATTGTTCTTTTCTGAACTGCTGCATTGAAAATCCCCTTATTTTACTCACTTATCGATTACTATACGTCTCTGTCGAAGTCAAATTTATTTTTGTTACTCAGAATCTGTATACGTTTCCCATTTGTCAAATGTATAATATAATGCAGTCATAAGTTGTGCATTAGAAAATTTCAACGACCTCTGGAGTTCTTAAGTCGATTTAAATTGTTCTTTACTGAACAGCTGAATTGAAAATCGCTTTCATTTTACTCCCTTATCGATTGCTATACGTCTCTGTTCAAGGCAAAATTAAGTCTGGATACGTTTCACCATTTCAAAAGTACGCTCTATTCTTTATTAATAGTACTATGAAAAAATTCATCCTCTGATGTCTATATTTTCTCCTGCAATTTAAAATTTAAATGAGGTTGTTGATTGATCAGAGTAATTTTATGCGCGCGTAAAAAGTTACGTGGAACAAGGGATACTTAAATCAAGATAGCCACTCTGTTATAATCCAGAAGTTTCAAATAATCTCAAAAGCCATCGTTAAAATTATAACTCTTATTTTATAACAATAATTATTTTCATTTTACAGTTTACACCTTGCATTTTATATTTTGAAGAATACAAGATTACACAATGTGAAAATAGATTCGAGTATTTAGTCAGGCTCTGGGTAGTTGTGTGCAATATAGTCTTCCTGAAGGAATGAGAGCTTTTACAATAATTAGAAAGCAGAAAAAAAAATTTAAAAAGAGTGCACACGGTTGTCCAACATGTTTTCCCTGCAATCTATTATAATAGGGAAGGTTCTGAGAGAAATTTAAATTTTATCTTCAGTGATCGAACTTAATTATTCTAATTGAGTTACTGAATTTTGTTGATGCAGAAGATATTGAAATTCCGTTTTTACTTTATCGCCTGGATAAGTATATTTTGACTTCAGTTTTGGTCCTCGAAAGTACTGTACGTGACCTGACTGTTAAGTTGAAGACCATTAATGTCGGAAACAGTAAGATAGAAGACATACACAAACAGTCTGATATGATGTCGCTTAACTATTTTGTAGGTCATGGCTCAGTAAATATGAATTGGACACATATATAACAGAATTGCATAGAAAGCAAGAAAAGATTGTGAACTGTATCTAAAAGACACCAAAGTATACTTGATCAACGTATACTTTATTGTGTTACACAACAAGGAAAGTCTTCTATAATATAAATGAGTTTCTTCACCCTTTTCCATGTACCTGTCAGATGCAGAAAAATGGGAAACAGGGAAGGTTGAATTTTTTATCTTTTAGATAATAATAATAAAATAATTAATGATACAATTGTTTAGGTATTTGAATGATTTTCAAAGGATTTCAAAAGTTTTCAACCCCTCACAGAAAATATCTGACGAAAAGATGTAATTTGTAAATTCTTATTCAGCATAAAATATACAGCGTAGAATTTAGTTCTGCTTGCAGAACAAAAATGTGCATAAAATATGTGACTTACAAGTAAATTTATGAGAATCGACCTTCTCTGCTTTCTATTAAAGCGAAAATGGTTTCACCTTTCTTCTAGAATTCACATTTTAATATACATTTAAGTCTAAAGTTAGGAAAATACTGTTTAAGACTGGGAATTGACTCCTTTTTTAAAATCTATCTTCCATCTAGAGGTATAGCTATAGAATAGCAGAATTACGCGATGAATAAGCACATCCTTAGCGTGAAATGGACATTATAACTAATCTAGAGATTTACAGACATGCCTAACTTGCAAGATTTAACATTTCACTGAAGTTTAACTTACCTCGCCATGAATAATGAGAGTTGGAATGGATACTGCTAAGATGACAACCCATAAGATGCAAATTGCAATGAAGGCATGCTTTTCGGTTCTTACAGACATGGATGCTATGGGATGTACCACTGCTAAGTATCTGCAAAAATAAAGCAATATTGTTAATTATAACCATAACTGACTTTAAAAATTCTTTTGAATTCGTATTATTTATTAAACTCATCATAATTCTTAAAATTTAGTAAATTCTCGTGATCTCCAGTGAATTGAAAAGATTCAAACCATAACTCCTAACTTAAATTATTTTACACGGAAAAATTGAATAAACCTTTGAGTCGAAAATAATAGGTAATTTCATTCGCGTAAGAAAATATCCAGCTTGAAAGCGTGATATGAAAGGAAAGGGATTTATTTACGAGAAAGAAACTTTGCAAGCTCCGTCTATCATCAATTATTTTTTTTTACGTTCACGAACCTGGTACAGAAAAAAGATAAAAATATTTATAAAAAAAAAACATAATCAATCCAACATGAAAGTGTTGCTAACGTCGCGTGCTTTCACTGGACAGGCGTTAGAAATATATGTTCGTTGAGTACTAGATAAATGCTTTAAGCCTCTTCACAAAGAACTGACCATTTATAAACATTTTTCCGCCTAAGATAAAATTTCTTTAAACGTAAAATTACTGCTAAAAAGTTGTTCATACGTTATTTACTAAATTTTCTTTTATATTATTTAAATCTGTAGAATTATCTATAAAAGAGTTTTCCTCTTCATTTAACTACCATTGCCGAAGGCTAACATCCAATTTTTAAATTCGATCTAAGGGTTCACTAAATTCGGTAGAATCTTCGAAAAAGGTAAACAAATATTTCAAGAACTTGGATCAACTCTGACCCTTCAATTTTACTTTTCGAAATATATTCCAGAAACCCTAAAAATCCGTGATGCGGAAAATACCGTGAAAATTATTCAATACATCATATTTAACCGACCCTGTCTCGAAAGATATTTCTTTATCGATGTATATGAAGAATGTAGGAGGTGTTTCTTTTTCTGCTTGCAACACGTAGAATATTAAACCACTAAATTCTTTCCAGGAACTAATATTTATGAGATGACATTTCTCATGAAAAATAGACTTTATATGTTATAAATTGAAATACAAAAATAAATATCAGACAACACAATATCTGAGAGATTGAATGAAATTTAAAATACACTATAGGCAGAATTTATCGAGAAATTAACTGATAATTTGTTGTCACTTGTCACAAGCGAAATCTTTTATATGGAAATATAAAATTCTCTGATTTCGAGAATTGTGCGCAGAATGCGAGAAAATGTGACTATTGAAATGAAAAAGTGGTGACCTTTATATAGCGGGGAGAATAAATCGACAAATGAGAATTCAGAAATCGAAAAAACGCGCAATGGATGTAGGGAGGAGTGATAGAAATTGAGTTTTCGTCCAGAATTTTTTATCTCGTAAATCTTGCGATTTTTAGATCAGTATTGACGTCAAAAAGATCGTAGGTGTTATCTGAAATATGATACTCCACGAGGATATATAAAAGGCGGACTTTCTAATATAATTATACATCACCATAAGACCTAAAGAATAACAAAAACTGAAAGGAACCCTCCCGTGGAAAATATTCGTTTTTGTTACTATGAGATCATATATAAGATATGAGTGCTCTATTTTCTACCTTGCAAGGCAGTAAAAGGGCATTCTTTGAAAAGCCTTTCAATCACCAATCCTGTGCCTAATCAGAGGGAAGCGAGTCGAATAAAAAATATAAAAGTAGATTATATTTCCACTTTGCTACGTAGAACATATGCTGTTTGCACAGCATGTCTAATTTGCACATGTCTATTTGCCACAATTTATCTACTGTATACCATATATGTATAATATTTCTATAAACTACAGAAGATATCTTGCTGAAAATTTGAAGAATGACAGAAAATATATCAGTACACCTAGGTCTTCTCCCTTTTGTTATTGATTTTGGACGAAAAAGCTAAGTTTTTCATGTCCACTTTATGAAATATGGCGCTGCTACTTCAAACTTTCCTGCTGTAAGGTACACCTGAAAAACTTATAAAAACAATTCTTTTCGCACGAATTCAATAACAAAAATAAGAAAACCGACGGACGTTGATATATTTTCAGTCGTTTTCCAATAGTTTATCATTTATCTTTACTCAATCCATTTTTTAGCAAGAAAGAAGTTATATCTTCATACAATTTTTCCTATTTGAAAAATAAGTTTTTTTTTTGAACTTTTTAAATTATAATGCTGAAATAAACTAAAAAGGGAATTATGCTACGAGTGTGGTTTATGCTATGAATGTTGATTTATCTTGTTTATGAAGCAGCTGAGTAATATTAATACGCTTCATTCGTTTTTGGCAAATTCTGCAATCATGATTAAACTAGCTATTACAATTCCGCGTTTGCAAGATTTGTTTTTAAATGTCCAGTATTCGACGCATTTAAACTGGAATGTGTTTGAAATAACTCATTCCATCAGTATGTATTATATATTATACGCATATGAATAAACATTATGCAATATTTATAATTCAATACATGGATGATGGACTTTAGTAGGTAATAAATTCAAAATTGATTTCGTGAACCCTTAAATTACATTTGGATTAGTGATTCAGTGCTTTGCATTTAATCGTGCAATATAATTATAAAACGTCGAATTAAATATATTTAAACTTTAGACTTTCATAAGAAAAGAAAAATTATTATAATTATTATTATTATAATCCTACCTGTCTAGACTCATCAGGACCAGAGTGTACACACTAGCACAGGCCGTGACGATAATCAGGTACTGCACAACTTTGCACCAAATGTTTCCGAATGGCCAAAATGGCAAGACAAAGTCCGTTGCCGTAAATGGGATGCAGAACAACACAAAAAGTAAATCTGCGATGGCAAGATTGATAATCAAAATGTTTGTCGTAGACCTCATTCCTGGATTGGCTGCTACCACGAGAACCACTAATAAATTCCCAACAAGCCCCAAGATACCGATCAAACCAAAAAATAAGGGCACTACCACTACCACTATACTGTGCACCAGTTCATGATCAAATCCCAATTCGGTTTCATCACAGCTTCCTAAATCTGTTGTTGAATTGCAGTTCACTTTGATGACATCCACGGAATTTGATGAGTGCGAGGAATTCAAGAGCGTTTCCATTTTAACGACGAAGATACCTCATAAACTTAAGAAAGTGGAAAATTTAGTTAATGTCATCCAAACTTTGACCGACTCACTTAATCCCGTTAATTATGATTTTAATATTACATCCTAAACTTCATTCGATTCCCGATTTTTGAATCCATGGTTTCTCTCCAATTAGATTTTTTTCTTCCATCTCGCAACGCTCGAAAATTTGTCGGTGAAATTCGAACTTGCGAAAAGCATGAAATTTATCCTATTAGGAAATTTTGCTTGTTCATGAAGGCGGGGTTCCATCGTGGTAAAGTCATTACTTAAATTACTTAGTCATCCGCGAGCAATTTTCGACAAAATAATCTGCTTCTGTCGTGAATTTAATTAGAAGTCACTTGTAAGGAAAATATTCTTTTATGCAATGTGGGATTTGATTTTCATTTCTCGTTTTTCCTTTATTTGTTATTCTGTTTATTTTTTTATTCTCGGATTGTCCAAGATTCGGTTTCCACTTCCATCTTAAGGGCTCTGGTTCTTCTAGGAAAAGGCAATTTATAAGAAAAATAACCAAGTCTTTCTGCTGAAGGTTTTTTTAGTCATTTTCAGAGTTTATAAAAAAATAATGTCTTTAAAATAATAAAATGTCAATTTACATGTATGAATGGATGCAATATACGAGAAATTTATTAATATGAAAAATTTGGCATATAAAAACATTTGTAAGAGGATAATACGAGAAATAATTCTATATTACACGAACCAGATTTGATTACATCAAATTCGATCTTGTTACAGAAAATTTGACCCACTATTCCCGTGGAGATTACTTCTCATTACAGCCCGTATTGAATTTTCCTCTTTTTTAAAAAAGCCTGAATATCCTTTCAGTAAAATATCAGTAATCACAATGACATTCTTTAATAAATTGATAAAAAATGAGTAGTCATTTAGCTGAGTTTCTTGATTTTCATTTGGAATATCTAAATGCTGGGTATATGATATTTTTGTGCTAATTTTCTGAAGGAAAAAATGAGACTTATCTCAGTTAATAACTATCATGGCAGATATTATGAACATACTTCCAGGAAGTTTATGAACACATCTATTATATATATAACCTTTCTATTGTAGTCCTGCCAGCAACACATACTCTCCTTTTGAATTAATGACTCTTCGTCTGGCATTGATAGATTCCTACTTGACGATGAATCTTCTGGATACAAAAGTGTCTCTTGAATAAAGAAAAGCTTTCTACATCAATAACTTCTCGAGATGACAATCATGGATCATTAGGGGTGAGAGTCTTCTGTTATCTATGTGGTTTTTCCTTTTGAGGGTGAACTGCCATTTGACCCAAATTCAAGTTTATTCAAAGTATGCCTATTTTTTTTTTTAATCGAAAGTACTATCGAAAAAGATTTTGATAACATGTCCTTAAAATTATAAAAGTATGAAGAATCATGTCTAACTATTGAAAAACTTAAAATTTATTATCATATGCCAAATAGTGTTTTACATCCATAAAGTTCTTTTTAAATTAAATTTTCGGGCGCTTGTTTCTCAGATGAATAAAATAAATGTGAAAAAAGTGTTTTTGTTTCTTAAGAGTGGAAAGGTTGTGAATCTAAAAAAAAAATCTAAAAATAATTAAAACTATAACCACTTTTGATTTATCACCTTCGGAGGCTAAATAGATTTTTTTATTTTCATTTGAATTTTACCCGTGGACGGAATGTTTTAAATAAGATTTTATTTCTGTGATTGGAAAATGAAATCTCAACTTTTGTGAGAAATACGAGACGAAAATTATCCGAGGAAAGGTTGAAGGGCCACGAGTCGATTCGCCTTCGACGACGGATGCGGTACGACTACTCAAAGCTGGTTCGCGGTGAAATCAAATTTCGCACCTCTTTCCCGCCGCTTGAAGCGTTCCTAGTGTTATTTCCAAGAACTAAATTTTTCTGTACATAATTCAAATTTTGAGAATTTTTATTGACAAATACTGAAATGCTTTTATTTATTAGCTCTTGTTTAATTCTTATACATTATTTTATTATTTAGAAACTATTGCATCCATAAAATTCTCTACATATCTTCAAAATTTCTATAAAGAGGTTCCAGCAGTATTTTACCATGTTCAATTTTTTTAATTCAACTGAGACTGAAAAAAAGCGCATAACAGTAATTTTATTAAGTTTATGTATTTTGAAATTTAATTTAAACTTAAATTAGTAATTTCAATAGAATTTATGCACGAAGCTCCTGTGAGAAGGCAACCAGAGATACGTGAAAGAATCGCTTGTAGAGTTATACAATTATTTAATATTTTTACTCATTTGATAATAATTATCAACTTGATTGAAAAATCTATAAGTACAGCCGAAGGTAACATTCCCTATCAATTTCTATAGAGCTCCCAAGTAAAGATATCATGAGTAGAAGCCTGTTTTATCTACACACGTAAGAAATGATTTTCTATAGTTTTTTAGTAGATAATTTAGAAATTGATATTTGTATTTTCATCATCTAAGTAATACTTAATAGGTATAAAAATATAAAATTTATTGTTCTATTTTTCTTACATTGAAATCCAAGAAAAGAATTCAATCAATTAAATTATCTCCTCTTCTACAAATTTCTAATTAAAATAATTTTATTTACTGTTGGTTATCATTTTGTGTCACTAGGTTATCGGGTTATCGTTACACCATCCTTTGAAACTATTGCGACTTTTGCACATCAATAAAAATTCAAAATATAATATGAGTTTCTCATAAATTTCAAGAAATTTTTAAGAAATATTATAGTATTGATTAGAATTAAAAAAATTCTCTAGGTTCTCTAGGTTTGTTACTTACCATATAATGAGTAAATATTAAATAATGTAAGTATGAAAAATGATACTTACTATAGTATTATAAAATCTTAAGTGCATAGAAGACTTTTTATTAAAACTTGATGATGATACTTAATGAATTGAGTTGAAAAGTATGTATAATATAAAGCAAGTTTTCGCTCATTCAAAATTTTCGCTTTATGAAAATTATATTGCGCTATATGTTTTGATACCTCGGCTAATTAAAGACCAGTCAGCGGAAAAGTAAATCTTCAGAAAGCTTTCAGCAACCTCTTTAAAAACTTTTAGCAAAGTATAACTAAGACGAAAACTCACTCAAAACTTATAATCACATTAAGTTGGGGCGGTATGGATCAGAAGTTTAAATTTTCTCAGACCTCTCGAATATATCTAACAGTAATGAAAAGGTGAAAGAAAAGAATTTTTATCCTAATGATGTATCTCAGTCAACGCGAAAAAAAAGTTTTACTGTTCTTTTGAAAATTCAGACTAAATGTTATTTTTCTAATCAATTTCTAGTTCAAATAGAAAATTAGGTTTAATATCGTGTTTATATATTTAAAAAGCTTGAAATAGTTGAAATGCTGATAAATCAACGGTTAAATCCGGATGCAGTGCACTCGAAAAATTTGATTTCCGCATGGAGATTCATACTTGATCCATCGTAGTGAAAAGAAGAAAGCCTCGAATCCACTGGCCATTGAAATAACTCAATTTAAGAAAGACTTCACAGATCTGTGTGTGCAACTACGATTTATGTCGACTGAAAATAAGTGTTCAACCAGTTTACTCTTCTGGGTCTACTTTTTCATTTCTTTCGATAAATTGTCAGACTCCACCATTAATCTGTTATTCTCCCTGGATACAAAAAATATATTCTTTTATATATAAAATATATTTAACCTTATTACGCATTAAACAAAACTTGCATAATAAACTTTCCATATATGGAAATATATATTATGAAATTCTCCATAAAAAATATTGCAAAACTTTCTTAAATCATGATATTGTCTAGAATCCTCTTTCTAGACGATTTATGTCTCCTCGTTTTCTCCAATTGTCCTATGTGTCAGAAATTTCCCGATGGCAATTCGATTTACAACTTTTACAGGTTTGCTTTGCTCGCCTTCCACACTTGCGAACCATTTAAGACTTTAGGTGCCACAGGTGAAGTTGTCTACTTTCAAACTAAACGATTTCAAGAGCAGTTGGTTACTTTTGTTAAAACTGGTTCCCAGGACATAAAAACAAACTTTTCCCATTTCGAGTTACAAGTCCCTTTGATTTATCTCAATACCGCTTTGAAAGGCTTACTTGAGAAAGAAGGTGAAATTTTATAGAAGTATTTAATTGAATAAGTTAAAATTCATAAAGACGAAAAATAACAGGGTGTTGACTGATCCGGAAATTTTAAATTCTCCGTTTTTTCGCGGTTTCGCGAGAAAAGATTTTTCACGAGAAAAGAGTCACTGAGAATCAGTGGAATATGACTAAGTGATTAAAAATGAACAATTCTGAATAAATCCTTGAAAGTCAAACCTTTTTAAATAAAATTCCAGGATTTAAATATTTATTACGAAAGATAAAATTTCTTGAATATCTTACAGCCCAGTATTTTCAATTACTAATAAATCGCAAAGAAAAATTAAAATTCTGCAGTGCGGATGAAGCCAATCGAACAGTAGTCTTTATTCTACGATCGCTCCATTGTTATTGGTCAGAATGGGTAGGGCTGAGTATAGAAGGGTTGAATTTATGGTCAGCGACGATAGCCGAGTAATCTCCCGTTCGCTTCTTTATTGCAGTTCTAACTACCGCGAGCTAAAAGAGGAAGTGATGGTAGAAAGGAGTGAAGTGAACTTCCATGGCAATTGGCGGGGTCAGGGGAATGAAAGTCTGAAATAAGGGTGGCAATAAACCGCGTCTCTCGCAATGGCTAGTCGATGATTCGAAAAAGCAATCAAATTCATTCGCGTTTCGATATCCGGCCGCTCCAAATTCCTCTAATTCAGATTCCTCTTTTCAGAAGGAAATCTTGTCTCTTGGGAAAATGCCAGTAATTTTTCTTTATGCATAGTAAACGAATTTGCCTTTTACACGTTTCCGTTAGCAAAAAGTTAACGGAAACGTGGAAAAATGTTAAGAGATTTGAAGACAAAATTTTAGGAAATTTTAAGGAATTACTAGAATTTTGGAGAATAATTTTTAAGTGGATAAGGATTTGGTAAACGAGGAATGAAATATAAATTATTCTTTATTTAGCATATATTCCTAGATCTGAAACAAGCTTACAATTATTATCTACAAGTACAATATTTCTGAGAGCACTTTAAGTTTTGCCAGAAACTTTATCAATAATTGCTTGAGTGACAATTTTCTTAGCTAAATTCTTAGCAAAGAGCTCAATTTGGTCCCTAAAACCAGGTTTCGGAGTCGTGGGAATATTTCCTGGATATCCTTGAGGATATCCACCTTGAGGGTATCCACCTTGAGGGTATCCACCTTGAGGGTAGCCACCTTGAGGGTATCCACCTTGAGGATATCCACCCGGAGCGTATCCACCTTGAGGATTATAGCCACCAGAATATCCACCCTGAGGATACCCGCCAGCTTGATAAGGATATCCACCATATTGGTTTGGAGTTTGAGCTGGATAACCAGAATTAGGGTAACCGGAACTTGCAGAACCCGGGTATCCAGCATTTACGTTACTGACACTTGTCCTTCTCATTGTATCGTCTGGATATCCAGATCCACCGGGGTATCCGGATCTAGAAGGATATCCTGAAGATGGTGTTCTTGAATTTTCAGAGTTAACTGAGCTTGCACTTGCTTTTTTCATTGAGTCATCGGGATAACCAGATCTAGAAGGATAACCAGACCCTGATGGATATCCAGACCCTGATGGATAACCAGATCCGGACGGATAACCTGATCCAGAGGGATATCCCGAAGAGGGAGTTCTTGAATTTTCAGAGTTTACTGAGCTTGCACTTGATTTTTTCATTGAATCATCGGGATAACCGGATCCAGAGGGATAACCAGACCCTGATGGATAACCAGATCCGGAGGGATAACCAGAACTCGTTCTGGGACTGCTACTACTTGCGGATTTTCGTGATGAATCTTCTGGATAACCAGAACCTGAGGGGTAACCAGAACCTGAAGGGTAACCTGATCCTGCAGGATAACCAGATCCTGATGGATAACCTGAGCTTGATCTCGAAGGAGTGTTACCAGTAGATGTCGAATCTTCACTAGGATACCCGGAAGAACTGGGATAACCGGAACCGGATTTTGAGTCTGATTCACTGTCAGGAGTGGCTCTTCTCATTCTGTACAATAATTCTGGTTCAACGGGATATACTTCTTTGGCGAAATGCCCGTAGAAATCTGCGGAGCCACCATTTCTCAGGTCGTTGAATTCGGAAATTGTATTTCCTTCGAGAATCCCTGACCCGATGTTGTTGTTGCTGTCGATGTGCCAGGGTGTCTCATCCGAATAATCCCAACTCTCTGTAAAAATCTGTCTCTGTAAAAATTGTTCAGACTGTCTTCTCAGTGGATGTATAATTGTATACATATCAAGGTCCGACATAACATGCTGATATAAACCCCGGAAGTGGAGAAGTCCATGGAGAGATGCCATGATGAATGGATGTTATTCCAAGAAGCCAAAATTTGAATGCTATGATGAGTTAATATTAGTTATGGTTTGTCATGGATTGACTTTGAGATTTATAATTTCTTAACACTTTTTTTTTTTTTACCTTTTTGATGGATTACCTAAGTGATCCAATCTTGTGGAAATATTGCATTATTAAGGCTGTGTTAGCGGAATGATTAAGGCTGTAAGTTCGATTTCCCTCTGCGATAGGATAGACATTTTATTTTTAAGGCAAGCCTGGTTCCCAGCTAGGTTTCCTAATCAGCGTCTGGCTAGATCCCGGATTCAATTTCTAAACGGGCTTCAAATATTTTATTTCAGATTCTGTTTTTGAAAGCTTTTAAAAGTCCTAAAGTTTTAAAAAATAATTTAGAGTCGAATGTCCAGAATTCGTCATAAAAATTGTATTTTATATCAATTGTTAGTATGTTAAAAAGAATTGGCGTGTTGAAAGCTGCATGCATCTTGAAATCATGCATTCAGCATAGATCTCCTCGAAACCTAATATAACTTTTATTCTATTATTTATTATTTCTCTTTATTTATTGTAAGTAATCGAAACTTTATTGATATTTCAATAACCAATTATTATTACAGAAATCGAATACACTTTACATGTCATATATTTTTGGTATATCATCAAATTCATATCAATATCCTCACTTTCAATCGTTTACACTTTAAGTATCTTGTACCTAAGTACATCATTAAAGGCACATTTCTTACAACTATGGCACTGGTTATTACGAGTATTATAAAGTCAAAAAAAAATTAATTACACCTATATTATAATAAAAATAAAAATCCTTGTAGTCGTCAAAATAAAAAGAATGTTCAGACCTCGTTTTTTTAACATCGCCGAGTTTTCAAAATCATTGCCGAAGCTTTTATCGTTAAAAAATCGAAGATACGAAGCTGAAAGATAATATCAAGTTAAAAATTACTTGGCCTGACGAAAGGGGACCTTTTTAGCATTACGACGATGTCTGGAGAATGTCCAGGTTCTATTTCCCCGAGAATCAGTAGAAACATGCGTCTTATGATTGTTCCTTCCTCCAGAATAACTGTTAGTCTGTGGGATTCCGTAATCAGAATTTCCTCGGGAACCACCTCCAAAAGGGTTTTTCCGCCAGGAATCGTTACCACCTCCAATCGTATTGCTGGGATAACTAGGATAACTTGGATAACCTGAATACGGACGTCGAGGTGGTGGAGATGGAGGGCTTGGTCGACTATAACCTGGTGGTCTTCGAGCTGCTGGCGCTGTTAATTTTTACATTTTTCAGTTTTTAAGCCAGTGTTAATACATTCAATTTTCAAAATTTCACATCCCTTCTTCCCCCCACAAAAGGATATCAAAGAATTTCCAATTTTAACGTTTAAAAGAGAAAAATAAGTGCTACATTATTTTTCCAGCAGGGTTTTTCCCACGATCCATTACTGAATATTTCTTCGTTATATGGGCAGAATATTGTGAAATATATGATGTCGGAGTTCAATTTGATAGCGTGTTATGACGTACTACATTTCAAGAAAAATTGCCATATCTCTGGGATAAATACAGAACGATACGATTTTTCGGAAAAAATATTAGTCACTTACATTTTCAGGAATTGAAGAGTTAATCATTTTTCCTTCCAAACAACATTACAGAAAATATGAACTCTAACTCGCGAATGAATTCTGTCAAGTAAAAATCCGATAAGATTTTGTTTTGAACAATCGGAAAAAATTTAATTAAACCCTCACTTTTTCAAGAGTAGACATGAGAGTAATAATTTAATTTGTCTGACCTTGGCGGCGCCTATACAAATCTAAATACAGAACGCAATTTACTCAAGTACATGGTTCAAATTAAAGGAGATAGTACCCATATAAATAAAAAGGCTCATATAAGCATTTGTTAGTGTGTCACTCAAACTGAATACTTTAATATCACACCTGATATGTTAGTGTAAAGTATCGGATGATAGAATCCATATCTTAATGTCCATTTGTCATTTAGATATAGAAAAATCAATGAAAACTTGTAATTTCATTCCTCTTGTGAATTGGTTTAATTACTTTATTTTCTCCAAACTAAATGTAGGGTAACATAAATAATACACCCTCATATGAGATGAGAATGTGAAAATAGAAATTATAAAACAGTCGAAAAAATACTGACATTTTTTTAAAACTTGTGGCATATATATTATAATACATTAATAATAAGAAGACATACGTCGAAAACACACAAAAGATATCCTAGCATTAACTTAAAACCTTTACTTTACAATATTGTCATGTCACTTTCCATCCATTTCATAAATAGTCTGCATTTCAGTGGAAATTATATTATATATCTTCCGTTCACTTATGCACCTAAAATATAATTGTTTTCTATGGATCTTGTAATCGATTTTGTTCTCAAGGTAAATGAATAAGATGTGTCACTTATCTAGGACTTAATATAATTCAGGATAATTCTTAAATAAATAATTTTCTCGACTGATAAAATAACTTTATATTACACAGCATAATGCGGACGGCAGACGAAAAATCGATCTGATGCTTTAATTCTTATCTTGGTTATCCCTTTTTACAAATTTACCAATTGATATAGTTTTTCCCCTAAGAACGCGTGCCTTTATTCAATAGCTAGAATTTGATGACAAAGCGAGGTGTGCGGGAATAATTAATATTGTAACCGCTCATCTGACAATCCAAATATTTTACTTACTAATCGATTCAGGGGCAGTCTTAAGAAATTCTATGAAGGCACATCATTTTTTACTAGAAGAAGCGACTTTCAAGCATTTAAATTAGTTTCGAACAATTATCCTTTCTCATGCTATTTATTTATGAAACACTCTGTAAAAGACACAGTGTTTTTCATCTAAAGGAAGAAAATAAGCAACTTGAAAAAATTTCATTAAAAGAACTTCACACATATTGATAAGATTCCCTTTTTACATTTTTTTATCAATAATCAGGACAATTTTAAAGTAATCAATTAAAAGAATAGTTCTTTAAAAAATCTTTGAGTGACCGTCCCTGAGTCGTCCTAAAATTATCAATCTTATCAAATATTTTGTAATTCTAAGCACAGTTAGAATTTTCATTCATGACTCAAAGCCACTATATCAATTTTATCTCAAGTCTTACAGCAATATTAATATTAATTATTATCATGGTAGCGATTCAGCGGACGACTTCAGATTCCCGGTCATTCCGGTCAAGTTGCCACTTTGATTACTAATTAATATTAATTTTAGTCATGGGCAATTCCATTTAAACAAGTGCACTGCCCAAAATGCATGTCACAGTTGGAGAAATTTGGTGTCCAGTCCATTTAATATATTAATACATTAAGAAATATAAATCCTTTATGATTTTTGTGAGATTGTAATTTGGGCAGCTTTTTTTTTAGATTGTATTTTGGGTATGGCGCTAGGTTGAAATGAATTTACCCTTAGGGGTCCATATATTACATAATACTTTTAGGACGGAGGGATAAATCAACAGTCCTGTTATGGTGAAGGGGAAATTCTTCGACAATTTATAAAATTCTAAAAATTCCAAAAAATATTATAAAATTTCAAAAATCGTCAAAAAGTGTTACGTAATAAATGGACGACCCCTTGTATGAAAACTGAAGATAATTGATTGCAGGTACTTATGACACTTTAAGTCAACTGGACATTAATTATTACAAAATTGTATGTGGAACAATCAATTGATCAAAGAGAGCAGTCAAAATAACTACTACATTTTTTAAAATCAATACTTGTTCAAATTTAAACAAAATTCCTCAAAATCATGATACCAATCCTATCCTGGAAATCGTAAGAAGACCAAAGCAAATAGTCGTTATTATCATCGAAGAAGCAAGAGATATTCCAGAATTTCGTCGGTACCCTGAATTATAATTTCTCGAGTTAGTTTGAGGGTAGTTTGGTGAAGGGTAATTCGAAGCAGGATAATTCGGATAGACTGGATTTCTTTGTCCATTTGTTGGCTGTTGAGGGTATCCAGCAGGATATTGACCATACGGATAATTTGGTTGACCATATGGGGAACCTGATTGACCATAAGGATAATTTGCTTGGCCTGGAACTGGCATTCTATTGTTGGTTGGATAAGGTGGATAACCATCGTTTCTTGCTGGTGGTTGATTGTTTCCGAAATTCGGATATCCGTTATTACTTCCACTTGGATGGGAATTTCCGTTTCCAGGATAAGGTGGATATCCTAAATTCGAATTTGATCCTGAATCGACAGGATGATATGGCTTTACTGGTGACCCAAATACGTCTTCAGCAGGTGGTGCATTCGCATTTGCGAAGGGGTCGGAATTTGAATTGTGAGGTCGATGATCTTGGCTATTTGTTGTCTGACCATTCACAGAAGATACTCCTGCAGAATCGAATTCTGGAAGATTTCGGAATTGCTGGAGGTTTTTCATTTACCCTCGGGGACTTGGGTAGCAATCAGAGAATGAACGTTTTGAGTCAAAGAAAACATTTCTTTGAAGTAAAAAAGGTTTTTTGATTTAAAGATTCTTTTATATATCAAAGAAATGTTATTTTAATTCAAAGAAACTGTTTTCCGGCTGTATTGTAAAAGCGCTTTCATACTTTATTTATTTATTTTTTGAAGAAAAGAGCAATTAGAAATAATTCGCTTTCAATTAAGAGCAGATCGAATAGAATTTGATGCAGGACATGTTTCATTGAAAATAAGAGGAATTCCAGAGAAATATAACCAGCTCTGAGCTTGAGATGTGGAATTTCGTTTAATTGAAATCAATTGATTCCATATAAATTATAAGAAATTGTTTTCTCAATTAATTGTGGTGTTGTTTTATAAAAAGCAGTATCTTTACATTCATAAAAAGTTTAGCTCTTTTTGTCTCATTAAAAATGAGAATTTAATTAACACCAGCTGAGCTTACCAAGAGTTAAAAATAATATATAATTTACCTTGGCATTTTCGTGACTTTTTTACGTGTTAAAACTCTATTTTAAAAATAACACGATATTAAATTAATAAATCGTTCATTCTCTGATTGCCCTCTTACAAAGATTGGATAATAAACTATCATAGGTCGAATAAATCACATAAAGACAATAAAGGGACCTTATTTGGAGTCAAATTATTACAAACCACCACCGGAAAAAGTGCTTGCATCGAGCAAATAAGGTGAGTGCTCGGTGCTTATAAGCATGCGTCATACAAGTGCGATGTCATTGAATTTTCAGAAAGCGGTGTTTTAATGCTTATAATAAAACTCAAAGGAAAAAAAGGTTCTTGCTCTTACCTTTATTCATAAAATAAAAAATGAACAGGTAGGAAATTACAAGCTTCTATAAAAAAGCTATAAAAATTCACACGAAATAAAAACAGTCGACTGTAGAGTAGACAAAATAATAATTACATATTGTATATTTTTTTGTCTCTTCTAAAAGAACTACGATTTTGTTATTATCTATAAAGCTTTTATGATCCTCCCCAGCCAAAGAAATTTTTTGATCACGCACCAGCAACATGCAATGTATATTACATTAAAGATATTGTTCCATTGTCACCATTATTTGTCGACTATCTATGTCACTACACTTTTAAGCCCAGGAAATACGATTTCGGTGTCCTTGTCCTAATTATTGTCCTGTCTGGCCAGGCAAATATGGGATCGATACTCAAACTCCGCGTATCGAGGTCTAACTTTACTATAATAGTAAGTTATAATCCAACACGCTAAATTTAATCGGTAAAAAGCTATGCAAAATTTTTCGCTGTTAAAATTCATCGCTTCGTTCTGTATCCATCCCCTATCTCAACAATTATTTTTATATACAGATACACATATGTACAAATAAGGAAGAACCCATGTTAATTCATATACATGTAGATACCCACATGACCAGATTTTTAATTTTTAAAGGTTGTCTCGAAATTAAAATAATTATTTTCATGCAATTTTTATGTAACTATAATTTGAATGTAAATTTCAAAACTGATTTAATTTGAAAAAGTTGTAAAATTTTAAGAATATGGAATTTACTCTGGAACTTTGGCTTAGGAAAATGATAAAATAATACTGAGAAATAATCCACGACTACTTTTTAATTTGTACTGAGAAAAACGAAATGAGGTTTTAATAACTCACCTAAACTTTGTGAGGCGCTCACACAGACTGGTCTTCCATTATCAGTTTTACAATACTGGCCACTTGGACAGATTAGAGTTCTGCAAGTTTGCTCTGTAAATTTGAAAATAATGTTTTAAATTATTATATCTATTACAAGGATCAACGGATTTCAAGAGGGTTTCAATAATCTTATATTTTATGTGAAAAATAAAAAATCTTATGTAAAGAATTGGATAGATGATCTTACCTCCTGCACCTGCTTTTGAGCAAGTTGGGAATCTCCCACAATTAGAGCGGGAGTTGTATGTGCAAGGATCTTCCGCCATGATACAAATTTCGTTACTGGGGCACCCAATATCTTTGCAAGTCCTGCCATATTCTGCAACAAAAAGTATTGCTTAAATAAAGTAACTAAATCTTTTAGTTAATAACAGCAGCAATAATAATAGTAATAATAACATAAATTAAGATTTAGTAAAAAGCTGTATGTGTCTGCAACTGAGCATATATACTCTAAAAATGAAAAATAACGACCACGAAATCCGAAAAAAAACCTGTGTAATCCCAAACATGTGAAATCCCCAGAGATCAACTTTTCACCATTATCATGCAACTATCACCACAGAAAACGAAATTCCAGGTGGAGTAAAAGGATTGGTATATAATTCTCTGGAATGATACACTGAAAAGAAGATAATTCCAACAATCTATTTTAATTTTTTTTTAAGAATCATTATTTGCATTTCACGAACGCTTAATTTAACTATATTCATATTATTTAATGATGACCTCCAGCATATAGATATCGAATTATTACAAATAAAAGTTGAGACAAATCCTGACGACATATAGGAAAAGGTCAGATAAGTTAAGTTTGCACGAGTAGTTCTGCGTTATTTCAAGTAGTTAAAGGGCATATAAAAGCGTCACGGATTTATTTTCATTTTCTATCGACTGAAAATAGTCTGTGAACGAGAGAAGCTGGAGCTTAAAAATATTACATCGATTACATATTCCTGTCGCTATTATGCATTTATCCTGTACCTTTCGTAACGTCATAACACGATAACGGAGCTAATCATAATTCTATTTGAGCTTCCCGCTATATTCTCATCGATTCTCAATTATCGACACTACCACCGTCGCCACCGCAATGACCACATTAAACCCTTTTACCCCCTTCCACAATACTACCAGCATCTTTCCGCCAAGTCAGGTTCTTCTTTTTTGTCCTTCTGACCTACCTCCCATTTTCCAACCCTCGAGCTTGTTCACGGTTCACATTTACTTCTCTTTTCATCAAAGACACCAATTTCACCCTCACAAAATCCAACAGGATGTAACCTGCTATCGAAAAGGGTAAATTTTTGCAGAGTTCGTCAAACGACTAGCCATTAGGTAAGAGAATCAGTCTCCAAAAAGATTATATTATATCCGGAAAGATTTTTTAATTCTTTTGAGTCCTTTTCAATCTGTAAGAGGCTCTCGAAGTTCAATCCGAATGAATTCGGCATCAAACTGAATAAATCCTATTGTATCCGACACCAAATTGAATGAATTCGACGCTAATCTAATTTAGATAGAAATATTTCATCCGATTTTGAATTTAATTGGAATTAAACTGTTTAACTCATTTTAGATCCTGATGTTGTTACTTAATAAATAAATTATATGCAGGACGAAGCCGAGGCCGAAACATCTGAATGAACAAGTAGCTCATAATACAAAGCGCTGCACAAGGTTCTAATTAATAACTTTAATGAATGGTAGAGGATTCAGTGGCCTCTCTACACTATATTATATAATTTTAATTATACAAATAACATAATTCTTAACGCATTTATTTCAAATGTAAATGCAAATATGTGTTTGCATACTCTAGTAAATTAAATGCAGTCAGACTACGTAGACACCGAAGATTAAAAAACTTACTTTAGTGATGAGAAAGATAAATTAGCAATTTCTCATAACTGAAGAAGACCGACTTAAAGAATCTCACGAGAACATCAGCTAAAGTTCGAAAGTCGAGCCACTTTAAAAAGTTACTACGAAACTGTCATTCTTCTTTCTAGTCTTTTAATGAAAATATTCGCGAATTAGTAAAGCAATTAAAAGTTTATTTAGAAAAAGAATTTTTCTTTCTGTGTAGCATGTCTTTAAGACAAATGCGATACTTTTTAATTGAAAGTTTAGTTTGCCAATAGTAAGATTTCTTTGAGCCTGAATTCCTATAATTTCCTTTGAAATAGATGCGAAAGACTTTAAATCCCTCCCTATGTAAGGATTTATAGATTTTTCATATGTACCTCCCTCTCTTAAAAGCTGTATGTGATTAATGGGCACTCCTTTACGAATACATTCAAACTAATATGAAAAAGTACCTACTTTTTTGTAGAAATTTTTGGTGACACTTACTTGTATATGGAACAGCTTCCACCAAAGATATAATGAAGATGACCGCCAAAGCGACCATATTCTTCATGGCTGCAGGCTTTTTCTGTAATCATAAGAACATAACGATTGACCATTATAAAATCTTGTCGAGAAGTCTTTGATAATTGCCAGTATAGTGGCCGACCTTCAACAATCCGTTCGCAGTATTATGAATATAATCACGAGGAAGTATGTTGAAGGCGTGACGCCGTAGAAAAAGAGTGAATGTGTGTCAAAAATAGAGAGGCCTAAAAAGAATCAGGGTTATTGATATTTATATTCGTACTAAAAGAAAAAAAAAGAAACAAAATACATACAAAGATAAAAGAAAGAAAAATAAAATGCCAATCCCAAGAATCTTTTTTAGAAAATTATATTGAGATAAAACGCTATCCAGTTTTCAAGTTGAAGGTGAATTCAGCTTAGAGAATAATTAATTTGCATAAATATAAATATTCATTCTTAAAAAACATTTCTTTGTATTCATCTCAAAGCTTGTAATTACATTAACTTCTCTAATGACACTTTGCCCCATGCAAGTAAGGATTTTTTATTCTGAATGCGTTTTATCATTTCCTGAGGCTTTAAACAAGACCGGAAAAGCGGATTCGAGGAAAAAGAATTCCTTGGGAATGTGTCAGCTCGATTCCAGAAGTAACAAGGTAAATCGTGACTTTTAATAATTGGAATGATTGAATCAATGGCCGATGGATTTCTACTTGTATCCTGTAAAATAATGCAAAATAATCCCTGCGATTTCAAAATGACGTTGTAAATATCGTAATGGATTAATCGTGTTTTCCATTTTCCTTGAGATTCCATCATGTTTTTCTGATCGAAGCTTAAATCATTTTCCGAGAACCATTTATTTCTAGCATCGTTTATAAGCCTTAATGGAGTATTTATTAATTGTACTAATTAATTGATCTAATTCAAATCCAGTTTTTACTTTAGCTTTCAGAAATTCAAATTTCAAAACAGATATTGTATGATTTACGCATGCTTGTGCAACAACAATGTGTTTGGAATCTCAAGAATAAGCACATCGCATTTATCGACACCTACGAGTAAAAATTGTATCTGTCAACGGATCTTGTCTTCAATCTGTGAAATTCGAGATACAATTTCGCAATAATCAAACATACGAATTTCAACATATTTCAATCCAGAAAATATAAACTTCAATGAGTTACATATATATAAAATATCATTAACTAATGATATGAATATGAATATCAAGCCTGAAGCCATTTTCTCACTTCATTAGACCTAATACCAATTAATTATTCAGCTATATTATGAATTATTTATTTGTTCACTTAATACTCGGATGAATTTCGAGGTCTATACCAAAGAAATCTGCAAAGGTGAATGAATCGCGTACTAAAAATAACTCTGATGGTGAGAATCGAGAGGCTAGAAGGTCTTCTGGGAAAAGAGATGCCCATATGTTTTTAAAGAAAAATAGCGTAAAATTAAGAGTACTGAAATGTCCGAAATTATCATATAATTTAAGCTAAAATATCTTTATTCGTGTTATTAAAGAATGTCCTTGAAATATGAATTATATATGGTCATGGTCAAGTCTCTCTAATTTAAGATCAAGCAATTAAAAAATATTCTTAATGTAATTGAAGCAATGTTGTTTGCCGTAATATTTATTGAATTAAAAAGAGAATATTATATAAATTAGGCACCAAAGGGAAAAATAATTACTAAAGTTGCAATACATTCTGTAAAAAGCACATCCGTTAAATATCAAAAGCAGGATCACTAATGTTGTGCTGGATATACATTTAGACAGGCAGCAACAAAACAATCTGAAATTATACGAGATAAACGCCATTTCTCTACAGAAAACACCTGGTATTTCCTTTTGTGTTTTTTTTTAGCGTAGGAACTTTACAGAATTGCTTTGAGCGCGAAAAGAATACTTTAATAAAAAATGAGAATGTAAAAACGAGATGCATCATATTTACGACGTGAACAAGTTGATTTATTATCTTAATTCCCAATGTGAGTTCTGAAAACAAATTTCTTATCAAAGACTTGATTCTGTTAAACATTTTCAATGAAAAATGCAGAGTTTTGAATTGTTATTAAAGTCATATAAAAGAAGTTTTGCCAATTTAAATTAACTTTCTAGCTATAGGAAATGAATTCATGCAGATATATGTAATCAAGAATCTAGGAAGGAAGTACGCAGTGAGACAAATGAAGATAACCCCTACGTCCTCTATTAATTTAATTGATTCATTCAAATTTCACATCAAAGTGTTGCAAGTTAGAAAATGACTCTAATTTGAATAAATAATACCCTTAACTAAAATGGAATTGCAAAGAAAAGCTCTTACTTAAAGTATATGAAATTACTTGAGCAAAAAAAACACATACAGCGAACACGTGAAAAAAACAAGTGACAATTTCATATTGTTTATTGGATAATACACATATGAAAATAAAAATGTATAATAAAATTATAACATAATATTGTTATCATCATTTTGGGAAAATCAAATTCGATTAGCGCTTGAAGAATAAAAACAAAGGAGAAACGATTGATCACGAATAAGAAATAAATTCTATTCAAATGGCATTCCATTCATTTTTTTTATTAATTCGTTATTCGTAGGTCATTCGAATACGTAATTTATCAATCGAATAGTGGTTCACTCTGTCATTATACTGTAATAAATTTAAGTGACGTTGAATTAGAGCGTCCCTATAAGGACATGAATGAATTAAGGAATGAATGAATTTGTATATATACGTATTCATGGCAAAAAGTTCTCTAATAAGTGATGTTTAATGAAATGGGTACAGTATTATACAAGATTTTTTATAGTAATAATAATAGATGTGTCCCTATTCTATACTGAAAGAAATATCATTTAACTGATGCAACAAGTAGCAGATTTTGTTTACTCCGCGCAAAGGAATTTTACACTACTTCATATAATTACTGTTTTATTCGTATGTCTATAAATTTTTAACTTCCATCGTTGCATTCGCGTGTAAAAATACTAAAAATTGCGCCTCTTGGGAGAGCATGGAATGACATTGGAGCAATTGCTCCAGAAGCAGAGTGAGATGAAATAATCGAAAGTGAAAAATGGTTGCATATACAAATGCATTGTAGAAGAGGGAACACAATTTTAACAGCTATTCGATAATGTGATTATGAGTGGATGTTGAATATTGTTTTCACAATTAGTAACAACATACCTTGCCTAAAATTTTAATAAACGTTGAACCAGCTCACTTCAGAGTCACTGTCACACTGTGTCACACTGAAGACTGAAGTAGTGGTGTAATTCAACTCACCAAACTGAGCGATGTGTTCATGAGAACCAGTAGAGGGAGAGCCAGAAATAAGGATGGAAAATGTATTGGAGAGGGTGAAAGAGAGAGAAGGAGGAGAATTGTTGAGAAGGGAAAACACGTCACAAGCCGTGACGTATAAGCAGGAATAGCGCCAACATTTTCAAGCGGAAGGAATGGATCGAGGAATGGATCTTGCAGATGGTTGGGACCTACAGAAACTAGTTAGCTGGCGATATCTATCGGATTTTATTGGAAGTTTGTGAAATTTAAATTTCATATAATTCAAAGTAAAAATTAAATAAAATGAATTCCGTTTTTGCTCTGAGAATTCATTTTGTTTCATTTTTACTTTAAATTTTTGATTTTTAAATATTTTTCCCACTTATATCAATGAATTCAAAGAAATTTCTATTGATTTCGAGGGATGACAAAGAGTTAATTGATTCCAACACCCTTATTAAGGAAGATCTATTACATATCTAGTAATATTCTCACAAAAGGTCGAACAAAATGTTTGGTATCCATTGTAACTAGTAACTACAATGAAGTTGACAGGGACAAATGAGAAACTCATTCATGAGTCATACTCGCATAATACTGTTGACACGACCATTCATGTCATCTTGCACTACATTTCTTGAAAGCATGTTCCATAATTTGCATATGTCAATAATGGCATATTATTCAATAATTTCAATATTGGCAAAAAGCACAGATATTTCCAATAAACTTCATTTTAATTCAAGAGTGCCCCAATAACACGCAATATTGTAGCGACATTGCTGCAATGTATGAATGTCCGCTACCGATCAATATCGCCATGCAATATTGTTGCAATGTTACAAAAATATTGCGCGGAAACGAACACTCATATATTGCATGAACAATGCTTTCAAATTGCCGACAATACTGCTAAATGTTAATAAATATTGATAAATATTATGATAAATGTGAGATAAATATTACGTGATGAGATAAACTGTATAAAGTCTAGTATGGATAAAATGCAACAAAGAAGTTCTTAATATATTTAACAGCTTTTATTTTATATGAAATGAAGAACGTAATATCGGATTTCTCATAAAAATGTTGGAAAATAAGAGTATAATTAGAAAGTAATGTAATTTTAGTACATCAAAGTCATGAGATGACTACAACTCTCTCGGTGAAATGATAAAAGTTAATTGTGCTCCCTGCAGCATCTACGGAACATAATTAAATCTGGAAGCAGACAAAAGGATGTGATAAGGGAAGCTGAAAATAATTTGAGAGATAATTTACTGTGATTTTAATAAATGGTTTATGACTTCGTATAATAGGTGCATACATATGAATATTTCTTATAGCTATACAAAATACAAATTAATCTTCTTTAAATGGCATATATAACAATCTCTCCATGGAGACTGTATAAATAAAGAAGTACTTTGCAACCTGCTTCTTTATCATTTCTCAAAATCACAGACTGATACATTCATTAATTTAATAACAAGTCGGGTAGAAGTAAATTCTTACAACTTAAACATTTTTTTCATAAATTAATAATTTAAATTATGAAAATAATGTATCTTTCTGTGTCACAAAAACGTCGTCACGATTCCTGGAAAAAGGAGTACATACATTATTTTAACTCCTTTGAGAGCACATACTTTATAAAACTGTAGAATAATACTTCTTTTCCAGAAATCGTGACAACGCTCTTGTGACACTGACTGTAATAAAAAGTGATATATGTGATTATTTGCATATATAATAATATCAAAATGCAGAAAATAAACAATATATTTGTTTCCTCCAGTGGAAATTTCTTCTAGTATTAGAAAATGACCTAATACTTACAAAATATTCAACACAGAGAATCACACCCTCTTACGTGATGCGAATCACACCCTCACGTCTCTAAGGTCAGTGGAAAAATCCTCGTAACTCGTACTCAATTTTTTTTTCAACCAGGTTCACACGTCTACAAAACGTGCCTTCTTTCAGAAGCCCCTATGGGGCATTGCAGAGTTTCCTCCAGCATAACCAAAACCCACAAGCTACCCCCCAAATTGCCAGGACATTAAAAGTGAAACGCATGCGCGGAATGTCTTCGCGTATAGGATACAGGATTCGAAGGAAAACTTAGAGTGAAAGAGGAAGAGAGAACAAGGATGAATAGAGGGATGAAAAGGGGAAAGGAAAGAGGGATGATGGCATGATGCAGAGGTGGAGAAGAGTTGAACTGAGGGTTGAATGTTGGAGGTGGTACTTGCATGGTGGAAGGGTAGAAGGGTATGTCGCGTCGGTGGTTCTGCTGGAGCGTCGGGCGTCGACCGGCAGTCGAATTTACAGCCTCCACGGGGTAGGTTTCGCTTCTGGAGTGAAAAAATCTCCAACGAGACGGAATCATTCTCCACCTCCTTTCATCCCACCCACATCCCATCGCAATCTCCCATTTGCCTTTCGAGTCCTGCGGTCAGTCCTTGTTTCTCCTTTCATCCATCATCTTTTACATTTTTTTTCTCTGCTTCTGATAACACTTATTGTCCTTCCAAAGCTTCTTTCAAATATGTATTCTCCAGTTTCGGTTACCGGTCAGAATTGATCCCGAATCTTAAGGAGAAGTTGGGTAAGCTAGAACAATCTGAGTTACAATCTGAATAAACATCTGAATAACAACCTGAATTTGAATTTGGACTTGAAGTACCATAAGAGTCGATAATACTTCCTCGCTTACGATCGATGCTAAAGTCATAAAGTTAGGGAAGCACGTGTCGAGATTCGCGTTAAGAGGGATTGCCGTTATGCAGATTTTAGATTGGGGTTAGTGAGTTGGGGGATTATGTTCAACAAATAAAGGACTTTTATTTAGTTTATTTTACATTGGGATTTCTTCGGATAAAGGAAATGACATGAATGCAAGATTAATTAGGCTAACTCACAGAAAAAGCTCCCTGATGGCCTAAACTAATAATTTTTTTTTGATCTACGTCATGAAAGTATGTCTTTCATAATTAATGAGGGGTTTTTTAGTTAGAAAATTATACTACCTTTTGAGTGAAGCTGTATATAAAAGGAGAAAATTGATATGAGATTTCAACAGCTGTTTATTGATGCAGAGACCTAAATAAAACTGTAATGAGTAATTTATAGAAAAAGATATGGTAGATTAACGTTCATTGATTAATTATTTCAGGACAGAATCAAAGTATAGAATTATTTATGTCAATTTTAAAACTGGAGCTTGATAGCTATTTAGAGCATGAATATTTGTTGAAGTATATATCGACCGTATCAGAGACATGCAATCTTAGTCGGGCGAAATTATTTATCTAAAAATAACAATAGGTGATAAAGTAACATATTATTGTGTTAATTTTGTTTTATAATCATTTTATATTTTATATTCCTCTTCACTTTTAAGCTATTTCATGTTTATCAAAATGTATTGATAATTGTTTGCTTCAAAGAGTATACGAATTATTAAATTTAACTCAATCTTTATTTAATATGTTAATAAATCTACTTTTGATACAATCGGTAAATTAAAAATTAGGTATGCTTGGTGAGAGTGGAAATAAAGTAAAAATGCAAAAGAGAAATCGTAAGTCGAATCCTTCCATTGAATTCGCCTTTCGCGGATAATTTGATTCCAGAAATCTGATTCAGAGTCGCTGCAATTCCTGGTATTTTCCAAGAGAAAAAATTCTCGTTTACATAGGCGAACGACTAGACGCTCTCAATGACATTCATAAATCTTGAATTTTCGTGTCTATTTATTTTTCCTTCAACAAATTAAGTCTTAATTATCGCTAATTTAAATTTAAACGTCTCTTGCATTTATTACAGAATTTAATAAATGCTTAATTTTGTCAAAAGTTAAAAAAAAACACCTAGACTATAAATTTAAGAATTATTGTCTTAATATTTTTTTAAATTTATTGACAACGCAATATTTTTTGTGTATAAAAATCCTAGCAGAGTGAACAACTTAGGATTTCTTTTCTTATAAGGAACTTCTTAGTAACACAATCCCAGAATTTCTAAATAGAGTAAGATAAGGAAATAGAAATGGGTGACAAGAAAACAGAAACTTTGCCAATCAAGATAAGCTTAATAATATTTCAAAAGACTTTTGTGCCTTCCTGGAGCAAGAATGAACAGCACTGCAAACCGCATTACACTTACACATTCTGTAATTGTACTGAAACACAATCTCATCCTCATATTGTATCGTTAAATAACAAGATAATTACCCATTGTTACTATATGCTTTTGTCTCTATGGAATATCCCAGAATATCACATTCTCCTCTCTTTTGCGACAGTCAATGTGTTAATTCCCGGACATTGATTTACTATCTCCACATTGATTGTTCAACCCCATTACACAAAATCGAGCTTTCAATATCATCCCTCCCCGGCAAAATTGCTTGACACCTTTCTGATAATTACAGAATTGGAATTTCTACCAAATCTCATCAAAATCCCTAAACCTTTTTGAATTATTTTGAAATATCCTTGGAATCTCTTAAAATACTGTTGTAAGTATTTGTTAACGTTTTTTTTAAGTCTAACAGTTTTTTGTTATTAATTAGTCGGTGGCTATTTTTCTAGCTTTTTAGGATGAATAGCGAAGTCTTAAAAATTTGATTAGCTGAATTGAAAAGGGGAACAGAATTTTTCTACTCCGCTAGTGCCATTCATCGGAAAAGCTGAATGAATAGACACTTCGTGCAATTAAATATTTTTTCGCTCTGTATAGCCACACTTTTATATTTCCAAAAAGAGTACACATACAGAGTAAAAAGATTATTTGTAATATTTGTTGAATATAATAAAGAAATTAAATTTCGAGGCTTAAATTTGAATTCAACACCATTAGTGGAATTCGATTTCTTTAGCACTAGGAGTCGTACGCTGATTGATGATTCTCAAGTGGAAACTCAAAGGGAAGACTAAAAGCTGGAATGAAATACGAGCAAAGTTCAATTCGTTAGCTTTTGTTTGAAATGCAATCTCCGTTTGAATTCAGAGTCGTGATTTAAACTAAAGTAAAAGTGAAGAATTTTAACTAAAAGAGAGTCAAGTTCGTTTCTTTCGAGGTTCGAAATTGAAATGTAGAGATTTTTTTAAAAGAAATCGTTTGTAAACGGAAGACGAAGTATCATGAAGAACGATGGATAAATTTACATAATTTATTCTGAGGATGGCTCCAGATAGGGTTCAGATTCAAGGCACCTGGGGATTTCACGAAATTTTGGAACGTAGGGAACAATGCCTTTGCCTTATTATTACCGTTAAACTTGGCATCGTCTTTCTCGCGAATCAGCAAATTATTCCTTTTGATGTCTCACAAGAGACATTAATTACTATTGCAAGAAAGTGACACATTTCTGCAAGGAATTTGTAATGCCAAGGGAATTCATTTCAACTTGTTTGCAGAGAAAAAATTTCATCCAAATGGGGCGAATCTGAATTTTGATTTGAATTCAGAAAGAACTAGGTTATCCATTTAAAATTTTTCATTATTGTTCTCTCCTCTTCGGGGATTTAGAGAAAAATCCATTCTTTTTGTAATTGGAATTTTCCTAAAAACTGAATTGTATTTTATTTTATTTTATTTTATTTTTTATTCGATTAATCTGTATTATTGAATTTTTTCCGAATTCATTTACATTTTATGAATAACTTTGCGAATTGTTCGATCGTAGGAAATTACCAACGAATATTAAAAGATTTCTATTCCCTTTATATTAAACTTTCTCAATTTAAATCACACGTGTGTAAAAGTTAGAATCATAAAATTTGAAACTTTAGTAAGAAAATTTGCACATTGCATGAATCTCCTTTTATCTCCATCCTATTTTACCCCATTCTAGTTTATATAATCCCATTTTTCCTCAGACACGTTTTCTCCTAACCCGTTTTGTCCAGTCTTCTTTTGCCACGTACAGGGTTTACTCTCATTCAAATTCTTCCGTTTTCTTTTTATATCCGGGTGTTAAAAGTCTCTTCATCTTCTGACTTGTTTCGAATTGATTATGACTCTAAATTCCCAATCCAAAGCAAAATCAAGCTTTTAATTATTTCTATCGATTCAATTTGAATTATTCATTTTTGGGAGTGCTTTTAAAATATAAGTAAAAAGTATATTTTTAACGTAAGAAAGATTTTAAGAGAATTATGAAAATTATGTGAAAATGTGAAGGGATATCAACCCCTCGTGGAGGGCATTAAAAATGAGGAGCATTATAATTAATTTGTCCCTAAATAACTTGAGAAACAACTTGATTAAGCTATAGTAATACCTATAATATTTATAATTAATCAGGAACCAAGTAAAAGATCAAATTGAAGGAAAATTTCATCAGTCTCCCAAGGGCATGCTTATTACAACCATATAGTGATTTACAAGCTCAATATCGGCAGATTCAGAAGGAAAACCAGGGCAGGTATCGTGACATTGGCAACACGTTGGATTGACATGTTTTTATCGAAAGCAACACATTGTGCTATTTGTTCGCAAACTGGACATGTCGCTTTACTTGGAAAGTGGAGTCGCTTCTACTTCTTGGCCTGTCTACCAGTATGAAACTAATTTACGTGGCCCTACTGTAAGTTCGTGATTTATAGTTTCTCCGTTTCCCGTAGTTGATGAGGAAGCGGTCGCTTTCCTTCTCCAACCCTCGTTCGTTTTAACCTTCCTACATCTTATCCTCACTTCGACCAACAACCCAAGTTACCCTCTTCGCCAGTTTGCCTTCTAAACTAAAGTAGCGAACTACCACACGTTAGCACAATGTTTCTCAAAGACTCATTCAAAGTTCACAAAGGTGTTTTGAGCGACGTCCCATAAAGTAACTTCAAAAATTTAACTAAAGCATAAAGCATAAAGCAATTACTGAGCAAAAACATGATTAAATAGCGTTTGTAAATTTTCTTACCGAGGCTAAACACTAAATGTAACTACTCTTATTAAATTTTCTTTTGTCCTTTTGCATTCTGCATACTGTTTATAACTGAGTTCCGGGGTTGTTACTTCAGAATTTACTTGAGAGTGCAATACGTAGGATAATTTTACTTTTAAAGTTGGAGAGAGAGTTATCGTTTCATTACTTTTCTCTTTTCCTTTTGTTCCAAGAATAATATCACAACTTTTAGAATCTTCAGAAAGGTCGCTGTTGAAGCTTTTTATTTAAAACGATTTGATTACTTTACAAGCAAGCAAATTTTAATATTCATCTTGAATTTTCATGGGAAAAAAGAATGTCTGGCAAACTCTAGTGAGAATTTAATAATGATTTTTAAAACATAATAAACCTTTCAAAAATTCATAAATTCCTAACAATGCATAAAGTATTTTTCTGTTTTAATAATCCATTCAGTTGAGATAGATAAAAATTTCCAACAACAGAGTCGATTGTTCAAAAGTTTTGCAATCCGTTCCGAATTTTTTATTCCTCCCATTCGTCACCACCGGTTGGATCTATCTGATCACGATCAGCCTCCTCGGATTCCACTAACGCGTTTCCGATAAGCGTTCTGTCCTGCGAATACTCGTAGAGTTTGATGAAGCTCGGAAAAGACATTCACAACAAAAAATAAATCGAGAAAAAGCGTCAGCAAAATTTTTCTAAAGAAATCCATTATATACTCTAACTTTAATTCTAAATTTAAATATGCTTACAGCTTAAATTATATATCTTTTCTTATATAAATCAAGTGAATATATTACCATAATCAATTATTTTTTAAATAAATCTTTTCAAATCCCATTCATGTTTATCAAGAATCTTGCGAAATCTTTTTAATCTTAAAATCATTTGAAATTTCTAACTTTAATTTAGGGAACCAGCAAATTAATCGCTTCGAGATTTGCAAAGTATTTTCAGAGAGTGACAAAGCAGAATAGAAAAATCCTGTAAAAAGAAGTAAGACTCTTGAAGATAGATATAGAAAAAGACTTTCTTCATGACCTATGAATTATAAAGCGTGTCTCTTCAGATTCAGAATAGTGGTGTATTTCAACTATTAGACAGCTAGATAAAAAAAAAGAAACAAACAAATATGCAAAAGGGTGCTGGCGTGCAAAGAAAATTATATATAACTCAGAGGAATGTAAAATCAGAGTTTTGTCTCCTGTTCATAAATTCTGTTGGTCGCCTTTCAGCTGTAGTATTCTCTCTGAGGAAAATAATATTAGTTCGACTCAAAAAAAACTTCAAGCTTGATACTTTCGAGCGGTGAAAGCTTTCAAGAGCTTATTCATTAAATTTTTCCAGGAGAAAATTTCTTGGGGTAAACTATTGTTTTCAAGATCAAGAAGGACAAGATATAATAAATATTAATTGTACATATGAAGGATTTATTAAAACAATACTTTCCAAGTTGAAAAAACATTCAAAATAAGATCTATCCAATATTTTGCGGTTGCAAATATCAGAACTTAAAGAGAAATGAAAGGATTCTACTTATGTAAAAGCTTTCATATTAAACAAAAAAATATTTAAATTTTAAAATCAAAATGCAGTGCAGTTGGAAGTGAAATGGCAGGACATTTATGCTAAGTGCTAATGCAAAACACATTAAATGACATTTTACCATTACTGCGGAAAAAAATTTTTATCGCAATTATAAATCCATTTACAAGGTGGAATTAAAAACTTTGAAAATGGCATTGCACGATTTTTTCAGATACTATTTAAATTCTTGGGTAAAATGCAAAAATGCTTAAAAGACGTGATATAGTGATTTATTAATAGAATGTTATTAAAATCATGAAATTTCGAATATTACATTGAATATAATATTGAAAAGATATTGAAATATTTAAAAAAAGAATTAAAACAGAGAAAGTTTCTAAAAAGACTGGTCTTTCATACATTTTCCAATTTTTCTCAAAGATCTACTAAAATCTCAACACACGTACCCTGATAAATAGCTATAATTAAATTTAATTAACAAACGCACGAAAAATAAATTTTCGAAAATTGGAGTAACTCTCCCTAGGTAGTATAAATATGTCAGGATCCAGAATACATTTTTCCCCTGATCCTAGGTGGTAGATTGCGGTTAAGAATTATTGTAACCCTCCTACATATTTTTTGGGGTATCGGTGTCGACGTCAACGTCTTCTCTACAGACGACGACGCCTTAGAGTGTAATAAACTTTTATATCTACTACAATTTCTTCTCTTTTACTTTCGCAACCCCTCCTTCAGTACAGGATGTCTCGTAATACTTCACAAAGGCAGTGAATGAAAGTAAAAACGATAAAAGTACTGATGGCAATGCAGGCAGAATATAAAAATATAAAAAGAAAAGGGTACATGTTTAAAAAGATTTTCCTATCGTGAAAGATACTCCATAATTCGAGTAAAATAATTTGTCTTGCGGATAAACAAACCGTGGAAAACTGCTGAGACGTATTAAATATCCGCCGAATAAATCTCAAGAAACGATTCAGCCCAAGGCATATAAACGGCGAAGCTCTGAGAAGAAATTTGCTGTCAAAAGTATTAAAGTGATTTGAAAAATAAAAATTACAGTTCGTAGTTGTATGATATTTTCGTTGATTGTATTGTCCATTGTTAATCACCATTATTATATTTTTGATTGTGAGATTATTTGCCATTTGCGATACTTGAATTATCAGAATTATAACAAGAGACAAACTCAAATGAAATATATGAAATTGTAGTAAATTTCATATTTAAATGGACAATAGTTAATAATAATACGAGACAATATCCAATGATGTATAATTAATATATTTTCAATGATATTATAATTAGTTAATACCAATAGCACAATTTTCAACAAATTTTCAAATAAATTCTATTTCACCCAACCAACTCTAGGGGCTTATTACTGCTTTTAGCATTATTTCATTCAGTCAAACTTCCCTACTAATTTATTTTCCTGGGCACGAGTATTAACTCCAGATGCGTACAGGTAAATTTACGGAAGCTCTCATAATAACTGGGAAAATACAAAGTGCTGTTCGTGAATATGAGAAAAATATTAAGTCAATTGACTTAAGTTCTCATTAAGCACAACTCGCATATAAAAGAGAACGAAATATATAATTATAATTACATGTATAAGTAGCTTTGTCTCAATTCTTAATTCGTTTTATATACTTCTGCTTCTGTCGAATGTATCACTGAGAAAAATGTTTGGTGCGGACAACAAAACTTTTTGTTGCTATAGAAGCAACAAAAATTGTTTGGTTGTGCCAACCAAATCTTGGTTCTTTCAACAAACTTTTTGTTGAACCAAGAAAACTAAACTTTGGGTGGTTCAACAAAAATTTGGTTGGCACAGCCAAAAATCTTTGTTGCTTCTATAGCAACAAAATTTTTTGTTGTCCGCACCAAACATTTTTCTCAGTGTAGGAGAATAGAAAATATTTAATTGGCAATTGGGACATCGGAAAAGGAGTTAAGGGAATTTTCAATCTTTTCCTAAAAGGGCAACCCAAAGAAAGATCAATGCTAATATGTATAGAGTCTGGAATTTCCACAGGCAACGTTGAATATGGTTTCAGCTAGGTTTTTAGAAGTAAAGAAGCTTAATTTGAATTTCAAAGCCAATTCTGTGGACCAGAAGATCCTACTCGACTCTGATCTTTGTTACAAAGACTACGACTTTGGCATTTATTGAAACTCTGGTTTCTGACTGCCTAGTTTGGTAAAGACATACTACTCCCTTTTTCCTCTGATGCCAAGTGAAAATAAACTACTTGGAAAGTTAATAAATTAGTAGAATCAGATTCTTTAAAATGTTCATCAAGTTTTTCGTTTTTTAGAACAATAATACGTTGTTAATATTGTTATTGATATTATTAATAATAATTTTCGATCTCCTTTTTACATAGCTGACAATTTGTTTATTTTATACTCAGCTGATCATTGTAATTGAATATAAGATATTGCATTCCTTCTAGGGAATTAATGGCAGGAACAAAGGCTGATAATTCAATAAGACGCCAAAGATTAATGAACATCCAGAATTGATTGCAATTAGGTACCTTCAACATAGGGACCTCATTCACTCTGTCTCTATTTCACTCCCTTTCACGCACAAATAATAGAAGCAAATACCTCACAGCGTAAACAGGAGGCATGACAAACTGAAGAGTCTAGGAAAAAATTAACTTTATAGTTACTAGATGCGAATTAAACAGCATTCTAGAAATTTTGAAGGAGCTCAAAGAATTTTAACAGAATTCAATAAATTTATAGCAATCTTAAACACATTTCAAAAGTAAATTTTTATTTTAAAAAGAAAGGAAAGAGAAGTTAGAGTTACAATTTGAAGTTTTAAAAATTTGTAGTATTTTTATCATTTTTACTCTAAAGAATTTTCATCCCACTTTTGTAAACGAAATACTACATATGGACGCTAATTGGGGCATTCACCTAATATTGCCTGTTCAGGACCGGCATATGTAAAATTGAAACATTTGCGCGCTCAGTTAACAAGCTACTTCATTCAGTTTAAAGTTTTACAAACGGTTGCCTTCTTTTACCAAAGGCTGTTTTAATTGTACGACTCACTTTTCACGATTTATATTCTATTTTCTTTCACGCTCTTCATCTTGAATAAAAACACATTATTCATCTGTCATCTGAAAACTTCCATGAAAACCAATTTGATTTAAGCGATTTGCTTTTTCTTGATCTTGAAAGCTGAAGGTGAATTTCATTATAAAATAAGTTATGTTCTAAGATAACTTTAGGTAAAATAAAATTGAACTTTTTAAATAAAATATGAAAGTGGAAAAAAGTTTAATAAATAAAAAATACGTCAAATTCGTATCCTAGAGGCGAAAGGATGTTTTCGGATTTCGGATAGTTCTTTTCGAAGCACGTTTTATATCATGTATACAAAATATTGCAGAATATATAGAGAAGAGTTGAAGTCAATATCGAACATCTCCCAATTCTCTGACTTCCAATATTCGGGTCTAATGTTTTCATTTCATTTGATACAAGTCTGGACGAGAAAAATATTTCACGAAATAAATAATTTTTTCATCTATTTCATTTCTAAACACAAAATATCAAATGTGTCAAGAAAATCAGAAGGGAAATTAATTATTCTGGTGAATTATTAAAAATTCTAGTGAGTTATTTGCTTCCTAAAAAAAATATCTGTTATAGAAGAAAAAAGAACTGCAGTGGATCCAAATCAATTTAAATTTAAGATATATTTTTCCACGTAACTCGATTCTTGATATGGATTTCTTTTGGCAGTATGACGATGCAATTTTCTATATTCTTTTGCTCTTTTGATCGATTTTACAGTATTGCGATGAACTGATCGGCAGGTCAGAGCTCCATGCTCGATAATCCCAGAGGGATGGAGATAGAAGTCGTTGGGGTTAAGATCCAACGTGAAAAGAAAGTCGGAAAAGAGAGGATGAAAGAAAAGGGAAATGGGGAAAAGTAATACCGAATGAAAAGTCGAGTGGTCGATCTCCTTTCTTCCGCAAGTCTCGGATTATCTTAATAGAAACTTCGAAAAATTCATACAGATCCAGGATTAAATGTTCTTTTTTTCTCCTTTCACGAAAATCAACCTAAAAGGAAAGATAAACCGTGAAAAATCCCTAATAACGCGAAAGTACTGACTGTATTAAATAAAATTGTATTAATTAAGTAGACATTTCCATCAGATGAAATAATTTCAATTGCTAATTGCAAATACATTTTTCCATCCATTTTTTTGACTTCTTTATCTTACCTATTATGAAAAAACAACTTATGATGTAATGATCCTCGAGTGCAGTAGTTCGAGTATATATATAATCTCAAGTGATATTATTTTCAGATGGAAGAAAAGTCCTCAAAGTGAAAAGTTCACAGGTCCAGAAAACTTTGTCGAGGAAACTTTTCTTCAACTGCTGAGAGAGAAGATTGGTCAGTGAAATCTTCGATATACTCTTGAGCCGACCGCGACACCACGTTCTTAATTCAAAATCAATTAAATCGCTTTTTCTCCAAACGAAGGCAATTTGGTTAAAGGTGAGATTTCCATACTTTAAAAAGTTCTCTTAAATATACAATTTTCTACTTTAGAGACACTCAGCGAATTAATGACTTTCTCAAACTTACAAAGTGCAGAGTCTAATAATTTAATTTGTGGAAAACAATTAATTTATATCTCAATCAGAATCCACCCTAGAAGTAATGCTGCAATAATGCTGCTGAAATATTGCACAATTTGCAAATGTTGTGCTGCAGTATTTTCGAAAATCTTTGATATACTTTTCTGTAGGTTTTTCTCTTTTTAAGTGCTTTCAAGGAGGCAAGAAACTCAAGAAGTTATATAGCATAATGGTACTTGAAAACGGTTTTTCTCTTGATGGAAGTTGAAGGACAGCCATGCACAAAACTTACACTGTGTTATAAATTTTGCGTTACTTTATGTGTGTGTAAGGTGCAAGAATTACTATACAAAGTAGACTTTTGACCTTTGTACCAAAACCTTTGAAGTTTAAACGTACAATAACTAAATAGCTTTTCCTACTTAAATAATAATTTTTTCACAATATAAGAGACAATTGCTTCCTGTGATTTCTTACCTCCTTTTAAAGGAAATTCTTTTTTCTCGAATTGCTGAATGAAGAAGTTTTCTTTAAGAAACTTTATCACAAACTGAGGGAAGAATATTGCAAAGTGCCGTTCGTGTTATATTACCCTTAGTGACGAAAACGTCTAACTGATAACCCAGAGCGACGTCCCCGAAGAAGCACTTTCGGTTCAATAAGGTAATAAAGGAAAAGCAGCGTCAAGAAAGATAAAGTTCCCGCATTTTATAGATCACTACATGAGCCCTCTATACTTTTTAGGAATTAATTAAACCCGAAAATTTCCATCATGGCGGTTAGAAAACAACACATCTTTTTTTTAAGAACAATATAGGTTTGTGTTTTAGAAATGTACTACATGCACGGAGAAAAATGGATACTCAATGGTAGTATCTGGATATTATGACTGAGTATCTTTGCGACTTAACTATGGGACAGCTATCTAGATACTCAAATTTAGTATCTGCATGTTATCAAAGAGAGATACTCAAAACGAGTATCCAAGATATTATACGTGAGTATCTTAGGTACTAAATACGAATATCCCATGGTTTTACAGTACAGTATCTGAAATACTATACCTGAGTATCAGTGATATTCAAATTTTTTTTTTAATTTTTCAGGAAAATTAATAAATTAACAAATTTTAATAAATTAAGAAATTTTATTATTATAATTAAGTTTAAGATGTTTACAAGTTAAAAATTACATAGTATTTGATTGGAAATATATATAATATAATATACACAATATAATGTAACTATTTCGTCGAATCAACGAAAATATTGACAATTTTTCGAATTTTATCTTACCTTGGAATCTTTGTACTATGAAGTCTTCAAAACTCCAGGAGCTGATAATGTGTCCCAAAAAGCGGTAGGCTGCTCCATTTTTCTGCACAAAACATG